>SKCR01035095.1:0-46235 GCA_019454045.1 Zanthoxylum bungeanum
TTAGGAACTCTCACGGCCTTGGCCTTTTTTTTCACATTAGTTCGGCCTTTGCCCCCCTTAGCTCACCACTCTCACTAGTTTTCCCCCAAGGTGGTGGTTTCTCTCACTCTCTCTCTATCATGCTCAAGTTGCAACTTAACCTAATCTTCGTGGACTTGTGTAGGTGTAAGTGGGTATAAGGTAATGAGTTTTCCTGTATGCTAAAAGAAGAAATTGTTCTTGAACCCATCGTGAACAACCTAGTTATCAAACTGCCATAGCCTGCCCAAAAGAATATGTCCTGCATGCATCAGTATCACATCACATAGAACATCATCTGTGTATAGCCCAATGGTGAAGCTCAATAATACATACTGCTTTGTCACCTTAAGCTCGCCACAATCATTTAACCACTGCAACTTGTAAGGCTTGGGGTGCTTCAAGCAACTCAACCCTAACCGCTCAATCAAAGCTATGCTAGCAATATTAGTAAACTACCCCCATCTATGATCATACTACACCCCTTGCCTAGTGTGGAATATGTTTTCCCTCTGTTGTTCACTCTCATCCTCCACAACATGTGGACTCAAAGCATGTTTGACAACTAAGGACAAGTTATCCAGTGGGTATACAGCTCTCTCGTGGTCACTAGTATCCTCCAACTTTAGCATCTTAGCCTCAACCTCACTTCAGTGGAGTACACCTCTCCACACTTCTTATCAATCACTAATTTATGGCTATTGAGACGTCGTGAAGCATAGTGTCCCATGCCCAAACATTTGAAACATTTGACATCCTTAGTTCTAGTAGCTGTACCCTCAGGTTTTGGTCTAGTTTTGCTCGGTTCTGTAGCCTCTTTACCCTTGGCACTAGGTTCAGCCCTAGGCTTATTAAATCCTCTACTGAACTCGCCTATAGGCTTGTTAAAGCCTCCATCCCGCTTCTCTTTCGGAACCCATTTTCCCTTCCATGCAGAAGTAGCCTGTGTACCAAATCTGGATGTGGACTTTTTCTTGAGTTGCCTCTCTACCTTGATAGCCATGTGAAGCATATCTTCCAAATCAACATAATGATGCAACTCCACCATGTTGGCAATCTCTCTATTTAAGCCCCATAGAAACTGTGTCATAGTAGCCTCTGCATCCTCAACAACACTCGCACTAATCATGGAAACTTCCATCTCTGTGTAATAGGCCTCAGCACTCATAGTCCCCTGATACATATGCTGTAGTTTCTGATACAACTCCATATAGTATTGGCTGGGTATAAACCTTTTTCTCATGAGACCCCTAAGTTCTTCCCATGTCTGAACCGGTCTATCGTAGTTTCTCCTCCGAGTAGAAATAATCTGATCCCACCAAATCATAGCATAATCAATCAACTCAATTGCTGTTAGATCGATCTTCTTCTCGTCTGAATAGTGATGAAAGTTGAAAATCAACTCAATTTTCTTTTCCCATTCTAAGTAAGCCTCGGGATCATTCTTACCTTGAAAGGTTAGTATCTTGATCTTGATCCTACCTAAATCACCATCTGCATCTCCTCGTCTACCATATCCCCTCTGATCATAATCCCATCTTCTGTCATCAAATGCACCTCTATCATCAAATCTTCTATCCCTCCTATCATTTCTTCTATCAAACCTCATATTATACCTCATATCATGCCGTAGCTGAAATCTCTCCTCCACATCATCAAGACTATCAAAACCATCAAACTTATTTTTAAGATTCCTCTTCATCTGATGGTACATACTGTGGTGGGACACGTCGAGGTGGCACATTATGAGGTGGTGGTGTTAGAAAATTATGACCCTAGCATCACTATTTGTAAAATAAATTGTGGTTTTGTACAAATTAATTATGTAGCAATGGAAATTGCATTTTAATCATTTTTATAATTTGACTACTTAAATATATAAATGATAAAAGTCTTATGATTAGTTTCGAATTATAAGAATATGAGACAGTATCAATCCATAACGGTTTAATCATTAAATATCCCTAGTCGTAGTATTATCGAGATTGGACATCGATTGCACTTGTGCGTGTTATGGAAGCGTAACAACATAGTTCTCATATATTTAAGTATTGGATACTTATGCAATGTGATAAGAGGTTGTGTTTACCGATGGTACGGAAACAGCTTCGCTCTGGATAGACCCCGCAGAATCCCATTGGTAGTATGACTATATGTCTATGGGAGTCTGCATCAGGGTAGGTGTATTTGGTCTTAACCTGAGACTTGCATCGATAGTACATATGATAATCAATACGTTTTGGTTTTGGTCATCCAGGACTTTAACAGGTTCTGTGTACGCCTCTTCTAGGTTTATTGAGAATCGTAGTGTATTGGGTGTGATGTCAAGATGGAAGTATCACTTCAGTCATATGGAGATGATGATCACGCATGGATACAGAACTTGTACTCTAAATGGTTGCAACCATCGGGATAATATGACATGGTCATGATTATCCGATTAAAGAGACTAGTTGCTTGTAATCCGATATATGCTTCGTACATGGCAGACACTATTCCAGCCCCAGGCATTGCATGTGACATCTGATACTGGATCGTAATACGCAATACTACGTATTCTACGCTTAACAAAGATTATATATTCCATTAAGAATATTTCTGGAGAATTGGGTAGGCACGGTGCTTTGTTAGAAGCCAACCATGTCTCATAAATCGGTAAAAATGTAGTACGAGGTATGTACGTGTTCAGAAATTCGATTTAATTCGCGAGCGATGTGAATAGTAATTTTGCTTGGCATAATTATTTAATTAAATTTGATTTAATTACGTCGCAACGGAAAATTCGTTAATTTAGAATTAGCGAACCCAAGCCCGGGATGTGTTGCGGGCCCACTCGGATTTTGAATCAAGTGGGGCCCACATGTCACATCACTTGTCACTTTAATTACTTTTTGGTGAAGGCATGATGATGACTTGTAAAACATATTTTTTGTAGTAATGATTGAAAGACTTTTACCAAATGTTTGGTATATCTTTCATTTGATTTTTGAAATCAAATAATTCACTCACCACTCATTCACTCTCTCTCTCTCACGGTTTAACCACATAGAAAACCTTTCCCTCTCTTTGCCTCTCATTGTCGAGATTGCAAGGACAAGAAGAAAATTTATTGAAAATTTTCTAAGTGCTAGCACACCAAAGGAATCATCCAGGTGATAGGGAAACCATCTCAAAAGCTTTGAATCAAAAAACAAAGCTTGGAGCTTGGATCTTGAGCTTGGCCGAAAACTTGGAGCAAAAAGTTTTGTGTTTGACGCATCCTAAATCCGTTCATTGTAAGTATGATTCTGCTATACTTTACTTTTGTATTCACAATTTTTCATTGCTTATATTGATCTTGGAATGTCTTAGAGACCAACAATGGTATCATGAGCCTTAAATAAGCATGAAAATTTAATTTAGGGTAAAATTTAGGTAAATTTGATTTGAGCATGATTTAACCAAATTGTTTGTTTGAGCATGCTTGTATATGGATAACTTGGAGTTATATGTGATCAATTTGAAGAAAATTGAATTGGATTAATTTTCCCCAATTTTTTTTTGTATGTTGGCCGAATGCATAGTAGCCCTAAAGTCATGGTATTTTTTGTTTTTTTTTATCATTGGATTAGTTGAAAGACATGGATATATTGATTTAAGATTCAATCGGATTGAAATCAGAATCGAATATAAAAACCCTCAAAATGACGTGACCTAGTAAGCATGGAAATGAGATGATTTTTTGTTTCAATAATGTTGGACATGTGTTGGACAAATTCAAGCATGATAAATTGATTAAATTATATTTTGGAATGTTAATTTAGATAATTAATTAATGTAATACACTTTAATTAATTAAATTATGAAATTTGGAATTTTTTAAATTTAATTAGTTGGGCTTAATTTAGAATGGGCTTAAATGTTGTATTTGGGCCTAATGGGCTTGGTTGGGCCAAGTTGGTTTAGGTCAATTGGATTGGATCCAAATTGGGCCTAAATCATTCCATTAAGTCCAAATATGACAAATGAACCTTTTATTTTAATTATTGGGCCTTATGGGCCGAAATTGGTTTCTTGGCAAATAGGGCGATTCCTTAATTGAGCTTTGGTATTTGGGTTTGACCCATATTGACCAAAGTCCATACCTTAAGAAATTAATTGAAAGCCCATTCGAATTTAATTAAACTACATTGGATGTTAATTGGGCTTTGAGACCCAGTTAGATTAGATTTGGAATCTAAGTCGTAAAGGCACATTAAAAAGTGTAGTTATTTAATTTAGAATTAAATATGGAATTAGTATTGAATAAAAATTAAATTAGATTTAAATTGTAGTTCGATATAATTCAAGAATTCGTACTTTGAGTACTTATTCTTAAACGAGTTGGACTCGTGCAAATCAAATCGTTGTTTGAACATTGGATGATCACTTTATTCAAAGATTAATTAATTCTATTAGATTGATTGAATAACATACTTTGTGTGAATACATGGATGTGTTGAATGAATAATGTATATAAGATGGATGTTAGAAGGGAAAGGGCAATTTTGGAAATTGTTGTAAATTTAGAATTTATTAAATTGGACCTGCGTGTCCAGCCTTATTTGTCTTGATTCTTTATAATTCTCTTCTCACCTAATTCCCCTCAATGTTAATGAGGTTTTCTTTCATTGTATTATATAATTGGGTAGAAGTAAGAATAATGCTAGCCGGGGAGAGGCAGGGGAGTGATTTGTTGTAGGAAAAATCTGTGAGATATCCATCCGCATATCGTTATTAATTTATTTTCCGCACCTTATTATGCTTTTAGAATGCATGCTTAAGGGTGTATGATGAGACCTAATCAAAGATAATAAATTGGTTGCCAATTTACGCGAAACCCTCAATAAATATTAAGCGTTTTCCTTCCATTGAGTGATTCTTACTCAAGATCCAAGATTGGCACTGTTTGTTGGCCAAAGTCAAGACCTTTGTCCATCGCGTATGTGTTTGATCATGAAGGTTTTGTTATATATCGTATGTCTTGTCCAAGTTGTGATTTGTTGGCCAAAGTCAAGATCACTTCTTGTCCATCGACATCGATTACGAAGCTTTCCAAAGTCAATGGGTTCCGCTTAACTAGAATCATTAAGCTTGTTGTGCCAAAGCCAAGGCTTAGTTGATTCAGAGGAAAAATGTTAGGAAAATATATTGGATATATTGGCATATATAATATTGTATATATGTTTCGGACTTGGAGGTCCACCTACTGGATCTAGGAATTGGATGAGATCCAATTGATCTTAGAGATCTACCTAGTTAAGTATCATACAGCTTTGTTTGCCAAAGTAAAGTTGTGTGTTATTTAACGGGATCCTAGCCCACTAGGAAACTAGGTTTCTCGAGTACTCAATAGAGGGTTAGAGGCTCGCCGAAAAATAGTGGGAGGCTAGTATTGAATTTGCAATTTCGTTCAAATACTTAGCTTTATGCGCTTTCAAAATTATTTCATCAATTTTTTTATTAGTTGGAGTAATATATTATTATTTTTCTTGTAACAGTTAGACTATACCCATACATCGTTAATCGAATAGTTGGACTATTGCGGTTAAGATGACAGAAAAGTTAAGCATTAGGGATATTGTCATGGGCGACAACGTCTTTAATAGCACATACTTTCAAGACTGGGATATGAATCTCAGAATTTTTCTGGGATCTGATAAGTTACTCTACACTTTAGAGCGACCACTTGGGCCTAAGCCCCGACCTGATCAGTTGCTTGAGCTAGAGCTTTGGAAGACTCTAGCGATGACAATGCGACTGCTCAATCAGTAATGCTTGTTGCTATGACTCCGCAATTTCATCATCAAAACAAGGATTGGATCCCTATGAGAGATGGCGAAGTTGCATGATCTTCACCGATCTAATCTTAGATCGTAAATATATGAGTTGCAGAAGAAGCTCTTCTGCGCTCGCATGTCAGAGGGTACATCTGTTGAGCACAATGTGTCACAGATTTGCTGACATTGAGCAACTCAGACAAATGGGCATCGTCTTCGAGGCTGAGACTTCAGTAGATTTGATCCTACAGTCTCTCCTCTATTCTTGGAGTGGGTTCATCATGAACTACAACATGTTGAACCAAGACCAAACTCTTGGAGAGTTGATATCCACTCTGCGTGAAGCAGAAAAGGAGCTCATTAAGGGCAAGAAGCGTGAGGCGCACTGTGCTTCAACATCTCAGACTCCGAGGGCTTGGCCCAAGGCGACCGGAGGTGTCAAGAAGAAGAAGCATAAGAAGAAGGGCAAGGCCAAATCGTCAAAGGGTTCTGGGAAACCTAAGGACAAATCCCAAGATGTTTTTCTACAGTGCGAGAAGCGGGGTCACTGGAAGAGTGACTACCACGAGTACAAGGCACACATGAAGGAAATTACAGCTGGCAAGGCACCGGCTTCAGGTATGTTTGTTATAGAAATAAATATATCTACTACTAGTTTAAAAAATTGGATTTTTGATTCTGGTTGTGGAACTCATATATGTACTGATGTGCAGGATCTGCAAATTAGCAGGAGACTGGCCTCATGAGAGATTGACCTCTGCGTTGGAAATGGGACACAGATCGCCGTTTTGGCCATTGGCACTTTTATTTTGGAACTGCCCTCGGGGCATGTACTTAAACTTACAGACTGTTATTATGTACTTAGTTTGACTAGGAATATTATTTCTGTATCTATGTTAGCCCAATGGGGTATACTTTTGTATTAAGAAACACTGGGTGTTTTATGTATAAAAATGATATGGAAATTTGCACTGTTGATGTAAATAATGGTCTATATATTTTGAATATGAATAAATCTCAAACATATAATGTAACAAACAAAAGGCTTAAAGTAAGTAACAAAGATGAAACTTACATGTGGCATTGTCGTCTCGGACACATAAACAAGACACGTATATCCACACTTTCGAAGAGTGGGTACTTGGACGGATTTGATCTAAATTCATATGACGTCTGCGAATCTTGTTTATTAGGAAAGATGCCTAAATCACCTTTTAGTGGTAAAGGTGTACGTGCCACCGAACTGTTAGCCCTTGTTCATAGTGACGTTTGTGGGCCCATGTCTAGCCAGGCTAGAGGTGGATATGAATACTTCGTAACCTTTACGGATGATGCATCGCGTTATGGTTATGTGTATCTTATGAGACACAAGTCGGAAACTTTTGAGAAATTCAAAGAGTTTCGACACGAAGTAGAAAAACAGACCGGTAAAAGTATTATGACATTACGGTCGGACCATGGTGGCGAATACTTGAGCAATGAGTTTCTTGATTACTTGAAAGAATATGGTATTCTTTCACAGTGGACTCCTCCCGAAACATCACAATTAAACGGTGTGTCCGAATGGAGAAACCGAACTTTGTTAGACAGGGTAAAGTCTATGATGAGTCGCACAGAGCTGTCTATTTCCTTATGGGGATATGCATTGAACAGTGCAATACTCATTTTGAATAAGGTTCCGTCAAAGTCTGTTCACAGACTCCGTATGAAATATGGACAGGAAAGAAACTAGGTTTCTCATTCCTGAAGATTTGGGGTTGCTGGGCATACGTCAGACGTTTGGAAGGTACCAAACTTGAACCCAAATCGGATAAATGCCTATTTGTTGGATATCCTAGGGAAACCAAAGGATATTACTTCTATCACCCACAAGAGAAAAAAGTATTTGTTGCTTTACATGCGGTTTTCCTTGAGAAGGAATTCCTAAATGTAGTGATAAGTGGGAGGAAAGTAGAACTCAATGAAAATCAGAGTGATACTGTTCCTGGCACAGAATCCTTAACGGAACATGACAATTCCATCAGGGATGAGACTGCACCACAATCTTCGAATACACAAAGATGCGTAGGTCGGAGAGAGTCAGAAAACAACCTGAGAGGTATGGGTTTCTCATCTCACCTCATGTAGATATTAATCTTATTGAGGAAGATGAGCCGGCTACATATGAGGAAGAGATACAAGGTATCGACTCCGGTTTATGGCAAGATACCATGAATTCCGAAATGGATTCCATGTACACCAACCAAGTTTGGACACTAGTTGATGCACCAGAAGGCGTAAAGCCTATTGGTTGTAAATGGGTCTTCAAGAAGAAGACCGACATGGATGGCAACATACAAACGTACAAAGCTAGGCTTGTAGCGAAAGGGTATCGTCAACGACATGTTGTCGATTACGACGAAACTTTTTCACCCGTTGCCATGATTAAATCCATTAGGATAATGCTTGCTATTGCTGCATATTTCGATTACGAGATATAGCAGATAGACGACAAAATCGCTTTCCTTAACGGAAACCTTTTGGAGGATGTTTATATGCAACAGCCTGACGGTTTTTTCGTACCAAGACTTGCAAACAAGGTTTGTAATCTAAATCGATCCATTTATGGATTGAAGCAAGCATCGCGTTCTTGGAACCAACGTTTTGATGAGATCATAAAAGAATATGATTTTGTTCAAAATGAGGATGATCCTTGTGTATATAAGAAGGTTATTGGGAGCGCACTGACATTCATTGTCCTTTACGTTGATGATGTATTGCTTATTGGCAATGACATTCCCATGTTAACGTCAGTGAAAGCTTGGCTTTCATTAAAATTCTCCATGAAGGATCTGGGAGAAGCAGCCTTTAATCTAGGAATAAAGATATACAGGGATAGATCTAGAAAGTTGTTTGGACTCTCCCAGAGCACGTACATTGACAAAGTCTTGAAGAGATTCAACATGGATCAGTCCAAGAGGGGACTGTTGCCAGTGTCACATGGTGTCACTCTATCTAAGGACATGTGTCCGAAAACTCAACATGAGATGGATACCGTTCACCTCGGCAGTCGGATCGATCATGTATGCCATGATATGTACACGACCTGATGTCTTGTATGCTTTGAGCATATGTAGTCGCTGTGGGACATAAAAACTGGGCGACGCATGCTGTTCCGGGCTCGCGGCCCAGTTGGGAGTACGGAATAGCCCGCGGGGGACTAAACCTGAGAATATATGGAGTCGCCACCCGGTGTGAACTGGGAAAATAGTTTAAGGCCACTCTCACCCCTCGCAAGGGAAGACCTCAAACCGTTGGGTTCAGAATGGTCCCTTACTTATACCACTTGTAATAAAATGATTTGTGCGATAATGCAACCAAGCCTAAGCAACATATTTCCAAGGATAAGTCACTCTTAAGTTTGCATGCATAGGTACAAAGCTCATATATAAGTTTACATATAACACATTTTCATGCTTGCATACAACCTATTTGTATATAATCTATGTCCGAATTCATGCATAAAGATAAATTGACATACGGAAGATATACAATTTCACATTGGTAGGCACAGAAGCGCAAACACATAGCATTCATACAAGCATGCATATTAAGGAAAGACACTTAAGCGCATAATAGAAATAGATCACTAAAGAGGTAATACAAATGCATAAGGTAAAAAAGAGATAACTATATGCTAAGATAGACATGTCGTGATGTGATGCAGGAGGACCTGTTTACCGTGGGCATTCATACGGCATTCGTATACGCGTTCGAACGGTAAACAGAAGGTTCACATTCGTATACCATTTGATAACGCGTTCGAACAGGACTAGACAGAAAACATGCATTCGTGTGGCATTCTGAAACGCGTTCGAACGGGGTTACAGCAGTAAACAATATGACACATACATGAACGGATGAATAGATGACATCTAATAAATAATAACGGGCTAAAAGTGCGGCAAAGCATCGTGGTAAAGGATTTTAACCTCTCAAAATAGAGGACCTTTAATCGCACTTACTATGCCCATGCGCAATCAACACAATACATATATAAAAAAGTAAAGACAATGATATCGGACTTCGTAAACCCGATTGAACACATCTTACATTCAACAGAATATACATCAACCGGCGCGGCAAAGCATCATGGTAAAGAGTTTTAACCCCTCAAAACAGGGGACCTTTAATCCAACTTACTAAACCCATGCGTTCGATCACATAATGCATATAAAAAAATAAAGACAACAGCATCAGACTTCGTATACCCGATTGAACACATCTTACATTCAACCAAATATACATTAACCGGCGCGACAAAGCATCGTGGTAAAGGATTTTAACCCCTCAAAACAGGGGACCTTTAATCCAACTTACTAAACCTATGCGCTCGATCATATAATGCATATAAAAATAAAGATAATAGTATCAGACTTCGTATACCCGATTGAACACATCTTACATTCAACCGAATATACATCAATCGGCGTGGAAAAGCATCGTGGTAAAGGATTTTAACCCCTCAAAATATGAGACCTTTAATCCAACTTACAAAGCTCATGCGCTCGATCATATCATTACATAAACAAATAGCATGTGGAAATCAAATAGTGAATAACAAATCAAAACAACATAAAATGAAATACGTGTCGTTTACTCAAGTGGTACGTGGAGTTGTATCCCAATTACAGATCACACTACCGTCCATTCGGAATCGGTTATGAAATTTATGTCCGGGTTTCCATCCTATATACCACGAGAGGCGACACACTTTTCATTTTATTCAAGGGCCACAACATACATCACTCCACGATAATCATGCAAACGAAACTCAGTAAACAATAAAAATATGAATGAAAATTGATGTGAAAAATACCCTCAGGTCTAACCTTTTATGTCGAATTTCGGAAGCGCGTTACAAGTCCGTCGGAAGGGCTATCACTCCGTAATTTTTCTGGTTCACTGGTCTACATCTTTCTTCACTGTTTCGCTGCTCAAGCTACTGTTTTGACTCCATTTTACTGCTGTTTTACTGTTGTTTTTGCTATATTTTCTTGTCACTATTTTTGTCACTGTTTTAGGCAATTTGTGGACTGTTTTAAGGCTAATTTGGGGACTGTTTTGGGCATTTTTTTAATGCAGTTTTGGGGTGTTTTCTGGGCTATTTTAAGGTGCGTGAAAGGCTTGGTTTATGATTCACGTTGGTGATTCAGGCGAGAGCGAATGGGCTGTTAATTTGAGTGTGTTGAAGAGCTGGTGAGGGGCAGTTGTTTTGTTCACGTGGAGGGCTGGCTGGTGCTTGTGTGGGTGACGTGAGTCTGTGAGAGACAAGTGTATGTGTGGCTTTTTAAGAGATGTTAGTGGAGGGCTTGCGTGAGGCTTAAGGACTGTACAGATGTGAGGGCGTGAGGTGAAGTGGGCTGGTAGTAGTTGTTATGTGGCTTACGGTTAATGATCAAAGGGGCAGTGCATGTGCGTTTCCTAGTGGCTGCATGGTGTGTTTATTGGCCTGTGTGTTTGGTTAATTTTCTGTGTGTTTGTATCGTGAATGGGAGAGAGGCAAGGGTCTACCGAGTGAGTGATCTAGGGTTCTCTTGTTTGTTTGGTCACTGCCGTGAGTGAGAGGAGGGGAATGTCTTGGTTTTGGGTTTCTTATATAGACAATGGCTAGGGTTTATCCTTGCTTGACAAGGAAGGGATTTGGCTAATTAAAAAGGGATATGATTTAGTTTCAAGTAAGGAATCCTAAGATTGATGGGGGACAAATTTAGGCTTGATTAGGAAGTTAGTATATTTAATTTTTGTTGATTAGGCATACAATATTTTAAGTTAGGAATAATATATTTTTAATAGGAATAATATTTGATTGATTGATTTTAACTTGGTATGATTATATTTCAAGTTTTTTTTTTATATTTGGTATATGACTTAATTAATATTTAATTTAATTTGGTATATGTTTTAATATTTTATTTAGTTTGGTATATTATTTAATTAATATTTAATTCAATTGGGTTGTATTTTGAGGGCCTTGGGCGTGTGGGCCAAGTTTGGTGGGCTAGGTGTTGTGTTGGTTTGGTGAGTGGGTTTGGGCCAAGGTTAATGGTTCTGGGTTTTTTTAGGCCAAAGGTGCTTTAAAACGGAGGTCCAACGAGCGAGCTTGGAGCTAAACATGCGGATAAAATTTAACGAAATGCCGATTCCCTTCCGACAACCGTTTCCCGCAACCTTCCTCGACTAAAAAGGTAGTGCCTCCAAATGAGACTCATCATAGGGACTCACATGCAAAAATGCAATGCCTATAGTCGCTCCCCGGCCGATCCAGGTGATGGTCACTGGATGACGGTTAAGAATATCCTTAAGTATCTTAGACGAACTAAGGATGCTTTCTTAATCTATGGAGATGGAGAACTTGAGGTAACTGGGTATACCGATGCCAGTTTCCAAACCGATAAAGACGACTGAAAGTCGTAATCAGGGTATATATTTTGTTTGAATAACGGAGCAGTAAGCTGGAAATCTTCCAAGCAAGAGACTTTTGCCGATTCAACAACAGAAGCGGAGTATATTGCTGCAGCTGAAGCAGCAAAATAGGCAGTTTGGATCTGTAAATTCCTAATTTGATTAGGAGTAGTTCCGTTAGAAGTTGAGCCTGTTCTATTGTATTGTGACAATAACGGGGCTATAGCGCAGGCTAAGGAACCGCGGTATCATCAACGATCCAAGCATGTTCTTCGACGTTTCCATCTGATTCGTGAGATCATACATCGTGGCGATGTGAAGATCGGGAAGGTCGCATCAGAGGACAATATTGCAGATTCGCTAACGAAAGCTATTCCTCAGCAAACGTTTGAGCGACATGTACATATTTCAGGTATTAGATGCTTGAGTGACTGGCTATAGGCAAAGTGGGAGATTGTTAGACAATTATGACCCATAACGTCACTATTTGTAAAAGACATTGTGGTTTTTGTACAAATTAATTTTGTAGCAATGGAAATTGCATTTTATCATTTTGTAATTTGATTACTTAAATATATAAATGATAAAAGTCCTTATGATTAGTTCCGGATTATAAGATATGAGACAGTATCAATCCATAACGGTTTAATCATTAAATATCCCTAGTCGTAGTATTATCGAGATTGGACATCGATAATGCGGAATAGACTAGTATTGCACTTGTGCGTGTTATGGAAGCGTAACATCATAGTTCTCATATATTTAAGTATTGGATACTTATGCAAGTGTGATAGGAGATTGTGTTAACCGATGGTACGAAAACAGCTTCGATCTGGATAGACCCCGCGTAATCCCATTGGTAGTATGATTATGTGTCTATGGGAGTCCGCATCAGGGTAGGTGTATTTGGTCTTAACCTGAGACTTGCATCGCTAGTACTTGCGACAATCAATACGCTTTGGTTTTGGTCATCCAGGACTTTAACAGGTTCTGTGTACACCTCTTATGGGTTGATTGAGAATCGTAGTGTATTGGGTGTGATGTCAAGATGGAAGTATCACTTCAGTCATATGGAGATGATGATCACGCAGGGATACAGAACTGGTACTCTAAATGGTTGCAACCATCGGGATAATATGACATGGTCATGATTATCCGATTAAAGAGACTAGTTGCTTGTAATCCGATATATGCTCCGTACGGGGCAGACACTATTCCAGCCCCAGGCCTTGTATGTGACATCCGATACTGGATCGTAATACGCAATACTACGTATACTACGCCTGACAAAGATTATATATTCCATTAAGAATATTTCTGGAGAATTGGGTAGGCATGGTGTTTTGCTAGAAGCCAATCATGTCTTGTAAATCGGTAAAAACGTAGTACGAGGTACGTACGTGTTCGGATTTACTGCCAACATATACAGGGATCTCTTGGGTCGTTTCCCGAAGATTCACTGATGACGTATGATTCGAGCATAATTAATCTGGGATTAATTACGGAGAGATTTTATCTAGGATAAAATACTATTTGAAGAGAGAGAACGATTAATTTGGAATTAATCGATAAAATAATATATTCGATATATTAAACAAAATTAGATTTCGACGCGGAATTAAAATTGGATTTTAATTCGAGCAAATGAATTAATTTAGAATTAATTCGCGAGCAACGTGAATAGTAATTTTGCTTGGCATAATTATTTAATTAAATTTATTTAATTACGTCGCAACGGAAAATTCGTTAATTCGGAATTAGCGAACCCGAGCCCCGGGATGTGTTGCGGGCCTACTCGGATTTTGAATCAAGTGGGCCCCACATGTCACATCACACTGGTCACTTAATTACTTTTTGGTGATGGGTTTGTGTGAAGGCATGATGATGACTTGTAAACACATTTTGTAAGAATGATTGAAAGACTTTTACCAAATGTTTGGTATATCTTTCATTTGATTTTTTAAATCAAATAATTCACTCATCACTCTCTCTCTCACGGTTTCTCACCACAAAGAAAACCTCTCCCTCTCTTTGCCTCTCATTGCCGAGAATTGCAAGGAACAAAAAGAAAATTTGTTGTAAATTTTCTAAGTAACTAGCACACCAAAGGAATCATCCAATGTGATAGGGAAAACATCTCAAAAGCTTGGAATCAAAGACAAAGCTTGGATCTTGGGCTTGGCCGAAAACTTGGAGCAAAAATTTTGTGTTTGACGACAAAATTTTTAAGTATGATTCCGCCATACTTTATGTTGACGGTGGATTTTGGTCTCAGGGTAATACGGGAATATCACCTCCTCCTGAGAACCCTCCTTCAACTGTGAATTTGTTTGGTTATGCGGGAAACCAAAAGCAAACTTAGCGAAAACAAGAAATGCGCCAATCAGACAAGGTGATTTAACGTGGTTCGGTGGATTTTGGATCCGACCTACGTCCACGGACAAGAACATGATGATACTTTTTATTACTTCAAATACACTTCTTAGGCCTCTCCTTTGCTCTTACAAATCGGAACTTTATGACTCTAATCTCTCACTCTTGTGATGATTTTCAGATGTCCCTTACATGTGCTCTACCCTCCTATTTATAATAATACAGAAATCAGACTCCTATTTGCATAATAAATCCTATATGTACTCAGTCTTCTCTTTCTTGCATGCTTTCCTGATCCGGTAATGCCTTCTTCTTCCGTATTCCCTTTTGGATTCTGACTCCTTCTCCTTGCGAGAGCAGGATATCTCTCTTATCTTATCCATAAGAATGGGGCGCTGTTGTTTGGGCACGTCCCGTCGTCTGGTCGGTCTTAATGAGGTCAGCCATGACAATCTTTTATGCTGAGAGTGTTCCTGCCGACATCTATAGTGCTCGGTCACCCGGACCATAGTGGTCGGTCCTTTCATAATGAGGTCGGTCTCTTCATGATGTGGTCGGTCTTTTCATGATGTGGTCGGTCTTCTTCATGATGCCAACCAGGGAAAGAAATTTACCCTTTCGTCCTGTTGTGTTGTCTTAAATGCCGTAGTGCCCGAAAACACCATCAACATCTGTCCCTCTAGTTTCGGTTCCAACGAGTATGCGAGTTGGTGCCGGGAACTATATGAAGAGGGTGTGCTGTTGGTTCTTGCTGGTAGTCGTCCCAGAATGCAAAAGAGAAATCTTCTTGCCGTTTCGTTCATCTTTCCTCGAGAAGCACAACTATCATGTCTTCTTAAATGCCCATCAAATCAGCTATTAGGGTTTTTTCTAACTTTCGACATTTGTCAAACATCCGCTGGGTTCCCGCTAAAAACGACGGTGATGTGCCTCCCAGTCATGACTATAGAAAAACGAGGGTTTCACTGTTCCCATTTTTTCGACAATCGTCTGCTTCTTTCCTTTGTGATCCACTTAACTCCGTGTTCTCGAAGCTCAAGCCGCGGTCTTCATCCTTTTTCGTTGCCGAGCACCTAAGGAACGAACACTACCTCACCGTATAACCTCCTGCTTTTGAGAAGAACAAGTAAGTTTTCTGGGTGATCTCTTTTTCTTTTGATGTGTCGTGGTTCTATTTGTTTATTTTGTTTAGGGAGAGACTTGTGGTTTTTTGTCTGGGTCTTGCTTTAGGGCACTTCCTTAGAGACTCCAAATCTAGTTTTAACACGGCACCGTGGGTAGCTTCTCGTAGACTGATTCTCCCCCTTTCTCTGTTTTTCTGGGTGTCAGGGATGTCTGACAGTAATTCTTCCTCCGAAAGGCCTGTCAAAATCTCAACTCCCCCGGCTGAAGAGCTCTCCTCGGGCTCAGGGTCGCCCAGTGTAGAAGATCTTGACACTACCCCCCCACCCCTTCTGAGGTCGAAAACGACTCCTATCATCAGAGGGTTCCTCGGAAGGACCCAGAGCCTGGAGAACTTGGGTCGTCGGCTCTGGATATGAACCGTCCTTCTAAGATAACCGAGGATGATCTGGCGCTATTGCGGCAACGATACAGCATCCCAATAGACATTGCTCTTGAAGTTCCTGGCCCAATGGATCGTGCCAGTCAGCCTGACGAGGGCTCGGTGGCACTTCTTCCTATTTTCTTCGAGTGTGGGCTACGTTTGCCGTTTCAACCTTATTTTGCTTGGATATTGGCCGAAATGGAGATCGCCCCCTGTCAGCTGAGTCTAACCAGTTGGAGGACTCTGGCCGGGTTGTACGTGGTTTGGCATCGGGCAGGACTTGGCGATCCTTCCTTTGAAGAGGTGAAGAGGCTATATCGGTTGAAAGCCAATCCCAGGTCGTACCATGGATGGTATTACCTTTCAGCTTATGACAGCTCGTCCAATGTCGTTAAGAAACTCCCTGATTCAATAAGAACTTCAAAGATCTCTGGTTCTGGGCCACTGGGGATTGGGGGCGGACCTTGAGGTCGGATGAAGGGGAGACCTTAGTACCAGATATCTTCAGGGCGGGAGGTTAGGAGATTGTCCTTTAGCTTCTTTCTTTCCCCCCCTTTCTTTCTGTCTGGGTTCTTACCTTCCTTCTCGTGTTCTTTTTTAGCCTGTTGGAGGGATGCTCCAAAGTTTCCCGCCGGGTCCGGCGGCGAGTATATTGAGCTCGTCGTATGCCGCCCACTGGAGGGAGCTGGTAAATGACGGCGACTTTTATTGAGTCTGGCCTTATTCGGGCTGTCCCCACGGATGTCTCGGGTCGGATAGGTAGATGCCTGTTGTTTGTTTTGTCTTCTTTGCTTTGTTTATTTAGATGTCTCTTTCCTTTTTCTTCTTCTGTTTATATGCTTTGGTCTTGATTTCTCTTTTTTTTTCTTTTGCTGCTTTTTTGTAGTCATGTCGAAGAGGCCAAAGTTTCTTGAGAAGTTGGCCGGTACCGTGAAGAAGGCCGGCCATGCTGAAACTTCCCAGGCACGGACCGATCTTGCTGAGAATATATCTTCTGTACAAGTCCAAACAAGTGTTCGGGGGCTGTCCTCACCTTCTGGCGTGCAATCATCAGGATCTGCTCATCTTGCCAGTCCGCCGAAACCTCTTAGGAAGAGGAGGCGTCAGTTCGGGACCGAGGAGACCGAGTTCGCCCAGGAGGGAGAAGACGAGGGAGCTGCTCCAGTCAAGAGGAAGGACATTCGTAGGGGGAAGAAGTCCTCTGAAAGTTCCTCCAGGAAACGGAAGGGCCCTGTGGTCCTCGGGGTGGATGACTTGGGAGAAAGCATCCGGGAGGCTACTTCTCACTTAGTGCCGGCTTTCAATGAATTGGCCGAGGTGATTCCCCCGGGGGAGGTCTCGAGGTACGAGGATGTATCTCCCGAGGGTGTTGTGGCTGAGATGAGTTCTCAGATGGCGAAGGTATTTTTACTCCTTCCTTCTCGGTTTTTTTTGATCTTGGTTCTCTCTTCTCTGGTATTTGACTCCTTCCTCCCTTTTTGTGTGCAGGCCAACTACCTTATGGCCAAGAACAAGGGTCTACTTCTGACTCTGCTGTCCGAGGGCGGTCAGGCCCAGCGGCTTCAAAGTCGCCTTTCTGAAGTGGAGGCAAAGCTGGCTGACCGGGAGGAGGTGATCAAGAATCTCGAGGCGGCCGCTGTTTAGAATTTCAAAACTAACAAGGCTCTCAAAGCAGCTGTTGTGCTGGAAAGGAAACTTGCTGATAATGCCTGGGAGGACCTGAAGGTTGCCCAATCTGAGATTGGCGTTCTGAAGGGGAAAGTGGCAAGTGCTGTGGCCAATTTGAAGAACAAAGACGAGGAGGTTGCACGGGCCCGAGATAGTCTTGAGAGCGAAAACCGAGCTTGAGGAGAGGGAGATTGATCTCGAGGAGAGAGAGACCGAGCTGGAAAAGAGAGAAGCTGATCTCGAGGCCGAGAAGGAGGCCATCCGTCTCGAGGGAGTTGGTGACTGTGCCGAGATGATACCGATGGTGCTGCTGCGAGCCTGAATATGGACCCTATCTACGCGGCCATCAGTTACTGTAAGGGGGACATTTCCGAGGAAGAGTTTCAAAAGTGGATCCCTCCCCCACCTGAGGAGGTGATGGATCCCGCCCCCATCTCGGTCGTTCTGGCTCCTGAGGTTCCTCTTGAAGAAGGATCGGAGGTTCCTGCCGTGGACGAGGACTGCCTTGAGATCCCTCCTCCTGACGCCGAAGTCGCAGCTCCTCCTCCTGACGCCGAAGTCGCAGCTCCTCCTTCTGATGCCGAGCCGTTCCTTCCGCCATTTGAGCCAACTGAGGAAGAAGTTCTTGCCCCTGTGCGGGATGAATGAGAAAGGGTAACCCTACCGGGGTCCTATGTACATTTTAACTTTTTCTTGTAATAATATTACAACTTGTATTTATATACATTTATGTATTTATGTCTGTTTATTTCTTTCTTCTTTTTCTTCTCCTTTTTATGCTTCTTGCCATCATTGCAATTTTAAGGCCCATCAGGGGTCAGCATGAGTTAGAGGGGTCTGGATTGACCTTGTGAAGAGCGAGGCATTTGGACCCGGGGGGATGTTATGTCCCCGGTCCGGAGAGCTGACTTGGTGGGGCGTATCTCGACTCCAGCTGAGCGAAATACTCGGGTTCTGGGGGAATGTTACCTCCCCAGACCGAAGCGGCTGACTCGGTGGGACGTGACTCGACCCCGAGCTGTTTGAATCACTTGCCCTGGGGGAATGTTACGTCCCCAGTCCAAAGACAGACTCGGTGGGCCATCTCCCGACCCCGAGCTGTTTGAATCGCTCGGCCCTGGGGGAATGTTACGTCCCCAGTCCAAACACAGACTCGGTGGGATATTGCCCGACCCCGAGCTGTTTGAATCACTTGGCCCTGGGGGAAAGTTACGTCCCCAGTCCAAAGACAGACTCGGTGGGACATCGCCCGACCCCGAGCTGTTTGAATCACTTGGCCCTGGGGGAATGTTACGTCCCGAGTCCAAAGACAGACTCGGTGGGACATCGCCCGACCCCGAGCTGTTTGAATCACTTGGCCCTGGGGGAATGTTACGTCCCCAGTCCAAAGACAGACTCGGTGGGACATCGCCCGACCCCGAGCTGTTTGAATCACTTGGCCCTGGGGGAATGTTACGTCCCCAGTCCAAAGTCAGACTCGGTGGGACATCGCCCGACCCCGAGTTGTTTGAATCGCTTGGCCCTGGGGGAATGTTACGTCCCCAGTCCAAAGACAGACTCGGTGGGATATGGCTCGACCCCGAGCTGTTTGAATCGCTTGGCCCTGGGGGAATGTTACGTCCCCAGTCCAAAGACAGACTCGGTGGGATATGGCCCGACCCCGAGCTGTTTGAGTCGCTTGGCCCTGGGGGAATGTTACGTCCCCAGTCCAAAGACAGACTCGGTGGGACATCGCCCGACCCCGAGCTGTTTGAATCACTTGGCCCTGGGGGAATGTTACGTCCCCAGTCCAAAGTCAGACTCGGTGGGATATTGCCCGACCCCGAGCTGTTTGAATCGCTTGGCCCTGGGGGAATGTTACGTCCCCAGTCCAAAGATAGACTCGGTGGGATATGGCCCGACCCCGAGCTGTTTGAATCGATGGCCCTGGGGGAATGTTACGTCCCCAGTCCAAAGACAGACTCGGTGGGACATGGCCCGACCCCGAGCTGTTTGAATCGCTTGGCCCTGGGGGAATGTTACGTCCCCAGTCCAAAGACAGACTCGGTGGGACATCGCCCGACCCCGAGCTGTTTGAATCACTTGGCCCTGGGGGAATGTTACGTCCCCAGTCCAAAGACAGACTCGGTGGGATATTGCCCGACCCCGAGCTGTTTGAATCGCTTGGCCCTGGGGGAATGTTACGTCCCCAGTCCAAAGACAGACTCGGTGGGACATCGCCCGACCCCGAGCTAAGTAAACAAGCGGCCTCAGCGGAATGAAATCCGTCCCCGATCCGTCGTTTTTCGAATTTAAAGGATTTAAGAAAGGAATTTTTATTCATGTTTGGGGGTGGACCGCCCTTTTTACAACAGTTGTTCTGGTTCGGTGTTTTGTCCGGCTTCTGCAAAAAAGACAAATAGAAGGAATGAAAGTTGATCTTCATGGGATGTACTTTCTTAACATCTCGACGTTCCATGGTTTCTTCAATCTCTTGCCGTCCGGATGCTCCAGGATATAGGCCCCTGGTCTTACTATCTCAGTGATCTTGTAAGGTCCCTCCCACTTGGCACCTAACGAACCTTCTTCAGGTCGTCGGGTGTTCAGAGTCACTTTTCTTAGCACTAGATCACCTGGCCGGAAGGAGCGGTTCCGAACTCTCTTATTGTAGAATCGGGCCATTCTCTGTTGGTAGATGGCTTCTTTTACTGCTGACCGCTCTCTTCTTTCTTTGATCAGGTCGAGGTGATTTTTGATAAGTTCTTCGTTCCGTTCATTTCAAAGTGACGGACCCGGTGGGTTGATATTCCGATCTCTGCCGGGATGACGGCCTCACATCCGTATGATAGGGAGAAGGGTGTCTCTCCTGTTGAGTCCTTGAAGGTCGTTCAGTGTGCCCACAGTACCTCTGGTAGCTCCTCGACCCATAGGCTTTTGCTTGATCCGAGCCGAGCTTTCAGGTTTGACTTGATGGTTTTATTGGTGGCTTCAACCTGCCCGTTTGACTTGGGATGGGCCGGCGAGGCGAATTTTAAGGTTATCTGAGGTCTTCACAAAGTTTTCTGAATCCCCTGCTGTCGAATTGCTTTCCGTTGTCGGTGATGATTGCCTGGGGATTCCGAACCGGCAAATTATATTTTCTTTAGGAACTCCGTGGCTTTCTTTTCTGAGATGGTGGACAATGGTTCTGCTTCTACCCATTTGGTAAAGTAGTCTATGGCCACGATTGCATATTTCGCCTGACCTCGTCCTTTCGGCATCGGCCCTATAATGTCTAGCCCCCACTGTGCGAAGGGCCAGGGGCTGGATATGGTGGTCAGCTGTTCTGCCGGCTGATGGTGGAGGTTGGCATTCTTTTGGCATCCCTCGCATTTCCGTGCTATCTTCACGCCATCCTCGTGCATGGTTGGCCAGTAAAATCCTTGCCTCAAGGCTTTGAAGGCGATTGATCTCCCCCCGGCGTGGCTTCCGCAGATGCCTGCGTGAATCTCCCTGAGCACGTAGTCTGCTTCTTCTGGTGCTAAGCATCTTAGGAGGGGTACGGTGTATCCTCTCCGGTAGAGTATTCCCCCAATTAGGGAAAACTTGGTGCTCTTGAACTTCAGCTTCCTGGCCTCATTTTTATCTTTGGGGGTTTCTCCTGTTTCCAGGTACCTCCTGATCGGTTGCATCCATGAATCTTTGTCTTCTTCTTCTAGTACATCCACCTCGGTCTCCCCTATGCTTCTTTCTTGGAGGTATATAAGAGGGATTACCCTGGGGTTTTCTGTCTTCATTGAAGAGGCAAGCCTGGCCAGGGAATCTGCTTCGCAGTTGTCTTCTCGTCCGACCTGTTCGAAGAGTACGCTTCCCACTTTTTCCACCCACTTCTTTACTTCGGCCAAGTAAGCTACCATGGCTGGTTCTCTGGCTTGAAAATCTCCTTTCAGCTGCTGTTTGCTAGCTGAGAGTCACTCCTGATCACTACATTGTGGACTCCTACTACCGTACACAGCCTTAGTCCGGCCAGTATCGCCTCGTACTCTGCTTCATTGTTTGTAGTTTTGAAGGCGAATTTGAGGGCGAGCAGTATTTTTTCTCCCTTTTCACTTTTTAGTGCTACCCCTGCTCCGTAGCCGTGCGAGCTTGCGGATCCGTCTACGGACATTTCCCACCTGTCTTCTTCTACGGCTAAGACCTGCGGTTCTGTGAGCTCTGCTATGAAGTCTGCTAAGGCCTGCCCTTTTATTGTTGTTCTTGGGAGGTAGGAGATGTCGTGCTCGCTTATTTCCACTGACCACTTCATCAGCCTCCCTGAGGCCTCTGGTTTCTGCAAGATTTGTCTCAGGGGAAAATCCGTGTATACTTTGATCGGATGGGCTTGAAAGTAGGGTCGTAACTTCCGAGCTGTGGTGACCAGGGATAGGGCGACGAGTTCGTGTATGGGGTATCGAGTTTCTGCGTCCAGCAGGGCTTTACTGACGTAGTAAACTGGTTTCTGGACGTGGTCGGTCTCTCTGTACCAGTGCCGAGCTTACTGCGTGCTTCGAGACGGCCAGGTATAGATACAGTGTCTCCCCTGGGAGGGGTTTGGCTAGGAGAGGGGGCTGTGCCAGGTATTGTTTTAGGTGCTGGAAGGCTTCTTCGCACTCGGGTGTCCAGTCGACCCCTTTTTGAGCTTTCTTGATGACTTTGAAGAAATGATGGCACTTGTCGGTTGCTCGTGAGATGAACCGGTTGAGTGCGGCGATTCTTCCTGTAAGGCTTTGCACTTCCTTAACTGTCCGGGGAGACTTCAAGTCTAGTACGGCCTGTATCTTTTGCGGGTTTGCTTCAATGCCTCGTGAACTTACCATGTAGCCCAGGAACTTTCCCGAGGCTACCCCGAATGCACACTTCTCTGGATTGAGCTTTAAACTGTGTTTCCTCAGAGTTCGAAAGTTTTCTTCAGGTCGGCTACACGGTCTCTTGGTTCCTCGGACACTGTTATCATGTCGTCGACATATACCAGCATGGTCGTGCCGATGAGTGGTTTGAAAACTTTGTTCACCAGTCTCTGGAAAGTAGCCCCTGCATTCTTCAATCCGAAAGGCATTACTTTATAGCAGTATAGCCCTTGGTCAGTAATAAAGGTGGTCTTCTCCTCATCCGCAGGGTGCATCTTGACTTGATTGTATCCCGAGAAGGCGTCCATGAAGCTTAGCAGCCCTTGGCAGGCTGTTGTATCTACCAGTTGGTCTATATTTGGGAGGGGAAAGCTGTCTTTTGGACATGCTTTGTTGAGGTCGGTGAAATCTACGCACATTCTCCACTTTCCGTTAGACTTTTTCACCAGTACCACGTTGGACACCCATTCTGGGTATTTTACTTCCCGGATAAAGCCGGCTTTCAGCAATTTTTCCACCTCGGTTGTTATTGCTCCGCACCGCTCCTGGTTGAATATTCTCCTCTTCTGTTTTACGGGCTTATGTGATGGGTTCACTGCTAAGCGGTGGCTTATGAATTTTGGGTCGATTCCGGGCATGTCATTGTGTTCCCATACAAAAACGTCGGGGTACTCCTGTAGACATTCCAACAAGTCTTCTCTTAGGGCTTTGTCTAGACTTCCTCCTATTTTTATGTTCTTTTCTGGCCCGAACAGTTTTACTTCTTCCAACTCTTCGGCTGATCCGAGCCGTGCAGTTTTATCGGGCCGAGGAGCAGGGTCTTTCCTTGTATTCTTGTCATCCTCGTCTCTCTGTCTCTTCTTGGTGCCTTTTTCTATGCAGAGGTTTTCTCGTGAGAAAGTGGCAAAGCAGCTGCGGGATTTTTTCTGGCTTCCGCATACGATTCCGATCCCTTCCCGTGTGGGGAACTTTAATTTCAAGTAATGACAGGACATTGCGGCCTTGGTTTTCATCATGAAGGGGCGGCCGACAATGACTTGATAACTGCTCATGCAGTCTACTACGGTGAAGTTTATCATGATCGTTCGGGTTTTGGGGGCAGCCCCGATCGTAATTGCTAACTGAATTTTTCCCAGGGGGATGACCGTCGAACCCCCGAATCCGTACAGGGGGGTGCTGTCTTTGGTTAGGGCTGTGCATTCTACCCCCAGGTCCTCCAAAGTCTCTTTGGAAATTATGTCTACCGCGCTCCCAGGATCCACCAGGATTCGGTCCACTTCTGTGCCACCGATCGTTTCTTTGATTATCAGTGCGTCATCGTGGGGGAACTTACCCCCTGAGCGTCTTCATCGGTGAACATAATGGGTGTTGACCGATTTCCTTGGGGGTTTGGGATTTTTTCTGTTTTCAGCACCTCTGTTCCCCGTGCTCGGCTGTAACTCTTTCTTGACCGGTTAGAGTCCCCGGCCAGCGTTGCTCCTCCTGCGATGACGTTTACCCCTCGATTCCTTGCCCTTTGTCTGGCGGCCATGATTTCGTGGTCGATGTAATTGTTCAGGTACCCATTCCGGGCCAGGTCCTCCATTTGTTCCCGCAGATCCTTGCACTCATCGGTTGTGTGCCCTTTTAGATTGTGGTGTAGGCAGTAGGACCTTTTGTTTTTCCTGTCTGGGGGAAACCTCCTGAGGTCGGGTTCTATTAAGAGGCCTTTCTCCCGTATCTCCATGATGATTTCCCCTGGCGGTTGCTCAAAGGGATGTATGCCTCCTCTCGAACCACGTGGTTTACCTGAGTTGTGGGCCTCTTTCCTTGATCCTTCTGTGCCATTGGCTTGAATTCTTTGGGTCTTGGATTGAATTTCCGGAATTCTCTCTCTGGTCGTCGGTGGTCTTCCTCCTTATCACCCTTTCTCTGGTGGTTGTCCCCCTCCGGGATACTTTTTCTTCGCTTTCTAGCAGGACGTACTTCCTTCTGTTCTTGAGGCTTTCTTCCCATCTGGTCATCTCTTTTTTCAACCAAGATTTTATTTCACGGGCTGTGCCCCCGTGTCGCCTTCTGTGTTCTTCTGTTCTCCTGTCGTTCCGGGCGTGGCGTTCCTTGAGCTCGGAGGTCTCCTGTACGTCTTCGTTGTATTCTCTATTCCTCCTTTCGGAGTTGAAAAAACTGTCGGAGGAGGGGTTGGGTGATTGTTCCTCCTCTTCCCATGTGTCTTCGGATCGTGGCTCTCTTCCTACTACTTCAGATCTTATCCTATAAGGGCCTCTCTTTCTGGGTCCCTCGTCTTCGCTTATATCTACTACTCTTTTTCCTTTTTCCCTCTCTTTCCTTTTCTGGCTGGCCCCGGTTTCAGGTTCCTTGTTTGCTCCTTCCATTCTTTCTAGTCGATCCATCATAGACCTCATATTATCCTCCACCTTTTTCATCCAGTTCATTGCCGGACCTCCTGATTGGGGATTTCCGTCTTCCGCCATTTGTCTTATCACGTGAACTGCTTTTTTGTGAAGTTCCCCACAGACGGCGCCAACTGTTGACGGTGGATTTTGGTCTCAGGGTAATACGGGAATATCACCTCCGAGAGAACCCTCCTTCAACTGTGAATTTGTTTGGTTATGCGGGAAACCAAAAGCAAACTTAGCGGAAAACAAAGAAATGCGCCAATCAGACAAGGTGATTTAACGTGGTTTGGTGGATTTTGGATCCGACCTACGTCCACGGACAAGAACAGGATCATACTTTTTATTACTTCAAATACACTTCTTAGGCCTCTCCTTTGCTCTTACAAATCGGAACTTTATGACTCTAATCTCTCACTCTTGTGATGATTTTCAGATGTCCCTTTACATGTGCTCTACCCTCCTATTTATAATAATACAGAAATCAGACTCCTATTTGCATAAGAAATCCTATCTGTACTCAGTCTTCTCTTCTTGCATGCTTTCCTGATCCGGTAATGCCTTCTTCTTCCGTATTCCCTTTTGGATTCTGACTCCTTCTCCTTGCGAGAGCAGGATATCTCTCTTATCTTATCCATAAGAATGGGGCGCTGTTGTTTTGGGCACGTCCCGTCGTCTGGTCGGTCTTAATGAGGTCGGCCATGACAATCTTTTATGCTGAGAGTGTTCCTGCCGACATCTATAGTGCTCGGTCACCCGGACCATAGTGGTCGGTCCTTTCATAATGAGGTCGGTCTCTTCATGATGTGGTCGGTCTTTTCATGATGTGGTCGGTCTTCTTCATGATGTCAACCAGGGAAAGAAATTTACCCTTTCGTCCTTGTTGTGTGTCTTAAATGCCGTAGTGCCCGAAAACACCATCAACACTTTACTTTTGTATTCACAATTTTTCATTGCTTATATTGATCTTGGAATGTCTTAGAGACCATCAGGTGGTACATTCGGAGGTGGTGGTATATGCTAGGTGGTGGTGTTATGGGACCACTACCAGTTTGAATACTCTCTACATTCTTGGACAATCTCTCCAAAGCAGTATTCATGTTCTCCATCATATCTGTAAATTTTCTATCCAAAACCTCAAGCTTTTCAACAATGGTTAGACTTAGACCTGTCATCTCAACACTAAACAAACAAATTAGAAATAACAAGAAAGTAAAGTAAATATGCAAATCCTCACAAGCTAACGTGTTTACACTTGAATGTATCACTCCACTCATGTTTGCACTCTATTAGCTTTTACCCGATACTTTGCTCACAATCACTGCCTTTTACCACTCTTGAGTTCTTCTTTAATTCAAATGTGAATCAAACTCAATCGAAGAATACACAACCAAGTGTAGTCTTCAAGCTAGCATGAAACACAAAGACCCAATAATGTATAGTGTAGGGGTTTTATGGCGGAAATCCGTCAACGCAGCGGAAACGCGGAAAATCAAAATTTTCCGATTTCAAAATTTTTCTTGGATCATTTATTTAATTGCCCAATTATCAAATTCTGAAAAAATTACACAAGAAATCAAATTTCTTTGTAATTACCGAATTGCCCCACAACATTACAAATTGATCATTTTAGTCCTAAAATTGTCAAATATAATTTTGGATGATTCTAAATCATTACTAAAATGATTTCCAACATATCCAATACATCAAAATCAGATTGCAACAAAATCCTCAACTTTTAACTAATTGCCGAACACACCCAAAATTTTCGGTTATTTGCATTTTGGTCCTTTTATGTTCAAAACATGCCAAGATCAAATCCAATCAACCCAAAAATTAATATGCATCTTATACACACCATAATACATCACATATATGAAAAGCCCCAAATTTGGAAAGGCTTAAGAACCCTAATTTTATAATTTCTTCAAATTGATAAATCTTACCAAATCTTTTAAATCCATCACTTTAATTCATTCTTTACCACACCAAAAAAGTCTCACCATCATGAAACAACTCAATAACAATTCTAGGTCATCAATGAGTGGCTTAGCAACTCTAGAATGACAACTAGATTATCAAATAATCAAAAGAGAGCTTTTGAAACCATTTCAAGCTCACTTGGAAACCATAGATGTATACATCTTTCATTCAAGTTCATAACCAATTAAAACATAAACTATAAGTGTAGAGACACCATCAAAGCAACACAAATTGAAGCTAAGCATGTTAGAAACATTTTCTATGTTGAAGACTTTAAAGAAAAACCTACAAAAACAAAGATTTTACAAGCTTTCTTCTTTTGCCTTCAAACCTTTTTCTCTCAACACTTTTATGTTTATTTTGGTAACTAATGAACCCTTAAACTAATGAAATGAAACAAAATATATATACTTCACCAATTAAGCCTTGGTCGAAATTGGTACGGAAAATACTGTAACATCCGGATTATTTTGACGTGTTTGCGTGAGGCCGCGACCGAACGCGAGGTCAATTTTTATTATATAATGGAGACTTTTTCAAGAAATTAATTACAAGACAATAAAAATTAAACTAGAGGGACTAGATTGAGATTTTCCTTACAAGTAATAATAAAACTTAGATATTTTCTAACACACACACACGGGTATCACCAAATCATCACACACACACACACGGGTATCACCAACACACACGCACACAACATATACAGACCGAAAAGAAGAAGAGCAGAGACAGACCGAAAAAGAAAGAAATAGAAGAGAAAGAGAAGGAAACCGAGTAAAGAGAGAAGCTGAGAAAGAAGAGGGAGATCAGAGACAAAGGAAAGGAGAGAGAGACCGAGAGAATAAGGGGGAGAGAGAGAGAGCAGGTGAGGTCGAAAGAAAGAAGAAAATAAGAAACAGTGGCAGAAAATAAGTAACTATATTATGTCAAAGATTTCCTTGAATTGGGTGTTATGGGTTTCTTTTGATTTTTATAAATCAATCTATTTTAAACTAAGAATGATGAAGGAGTATGTAATAGAGTAATTTAAGCTAATTTTAATTTTGTTTGAAATTGAAAGAAATTTAATTGATTAAGGGGGAGAGGTGGAATCGGTAGAACCCTAGGATTTGGGGGAAATTTTGGAGATTCTTTATTTTGTGAAATTTCATGATTTTGGGATGAAAAATAATTGCTTGGATGATGATTTTAGATGTGTTGATAGAAAATGTTCAAGAATGCTTAAAGGTCTTGTTGGCCGAATGTATATACATAAACTGGGGGTTGTGGTTTTGTGTCCTTGATTATTATTAGCAGTGGTACATGATGAGGATCAATGTTTAAAAATACGGGGCGGCGCCTCGAGGCGGCCGGCCATTGAGGCGCGAGGCGGACCTCCTCGAGGCGGTGAGGTGGGCGCCTCGATCTGGAAATCGGAAAAATATATAAACAAAGTGATATTTCAATTCAGATTAACATATTTCAATTCAAATTCACGGGAATGAATTGGGTAAGATTTGCATTCTAAGACAATTCATTTAGTTAAATAGTGTATGATCATTCAAAACACATAAGCATGGATGATTATTAAAAATAGAAAATTTGAAATGTGGGTTTTAAACCAAGACTAACCAATAAAATCCACACAATGCACACACAAATTCCAATTACATCCAATTACCAACAAATTCCAATTACATCCACACAATGCACCAACAAATTCCAATTACACAATGCACTCCTTCCAGGCTCAATACACCAACAAATTCCAATTACATCCACACAATGCACCAACAAATTCCAATTACACAATGCACTCATTCCAATTACATCCACACAATGCACCAATAAATTCCAAATTCCAATTACACAATGCAACAAATTCCAATCAAAAGGAAACATTGACTGAAAATAAGTAAGTAGAGGAGAAGCAGACGAGAAGCAAACAAAAAAATAAGTAAAATCCTAAAGCAGACGAGAACCAAACCGAGAGATGATGATGTAAAGCAGACGAGAAGCAAAAACCGAGCAAAGGAGAAGCAGAAACCGAGCAGAGGCCAGAGAGAGACGGGACACAAAACAGACGAGAAGCAGAAACTGAGTAGAGGTCAGAGAGAGACGGGAAGTAGAAACCCTAAAGCAGAGGCGAGATATCAAATGGGTTCCTTTTTTTTTTAATAACGATGCCAAAACGACGACGTTTTGGTATGATTAGAAAGAAAAAAGGGTCAACGATGAGGTGGGCGCCTCATCGGTGAAAGGCGGCTGCATCAGTGGTTAGCGTATAAGGCGGCCACCTCGAGGCGCCGACGCCGTGAGGCGGTACGAGGCGGCCGCCTCGAAACGTATTTTAAAACACTATTGAGGATAATAATATAGCATTAGTTTAACTGGAATTGTGTTGAAACTTTAAAATTTTAAAATTAGAGTCTTGGCCGAATGCTTAGGAAAGTTGGGGGTTTTAGAATTTTAAATTTTCAAGGTAAAGATCTTTTATTATTGTTTTTGTTAAGTTAATTAACTTAGAAATTATACTCCTTTAGTTGTTTAAACTTGATTTGATTTAATGTAAATGGATGGTATTGCTAAGCTTATCCTAAATGAGTTTTTTGTAAGTTTGTTAGTGGGGTATTTTGGAAGTTGTGTGGTGGTTTATTTAGAGTAGATGAAAAGAATTTTGGAGCTTGGCAGTGGGTTGAACTTTCGGCCAAAGGGAGGGTATTTAAAAGAAATTTTAGTTCAATGGGTGATTTTGAAATGGTAATGTGTTAGTTTTGTCTAGGTCCCAAGATCAAACAAGACATGAAATAATGCGTGAATACACCAACGGAGATAGCGGAATACTCACATCGATCGGTTGAGACGATTTGAAGACGAATGAAGCCACAAAGTGCACTGCCATTCACGCCCAGCGCAGCAGTTCACTGCCCTC
Organism: Zanthoxylum bungeanum; assembly: GCA_019454045.1. Classification (NCBI taxonomy): domain Eukaryota; kingdom Viridiplantae; phylum Streptophyta; class Magnoliopsida; order Sapindales; family Rutaceae; genus Zanthoxylum; species Zanthoxylum bungeanum. The sequence continues at coordinate 29,982 of SKCR01035095.1, forward strand.
CAAAACAGAATTTTGAGCTGCGAAAATGAGCTCCAAGATTGCGTCAAACGAATCACGACTCATGGGTGAACCTCCCTACCCCTTCGCAAGTCTCGTAAGTGTGCTAGCACTTGTGATTTTACCATAAAATCACACTCTTGCTTCCTCCAATGCTCGGCAGTTTCAGTGAAAACCAGTGAGCAGAATTTGCCCCTCCATGGGCGTGAACAAGAGAGAAAGAGAGATGAAGATGTGTTGATTAGTGAGTAAAACAATTTCCAAAATTGTTTATATATTTTCCAACCAAAAATATAAAAGATTTACCAAATAATCTATTAAAAAATCAAATGGTAAATGATTCCACCAACTAACACTATTCCAACCACACACATCAACTATTCATTGTCACTTTAATAAAGTGATGTAAGTCTTTCAATCAATCAATCACATCAATCAATCACATCACTCAAAGTGACATTTGATTTGATGCTTGATGTGACGAATGATTTGACGCTTGATGTGACTTGCGTTGCCGCACTCGAATTCGAAATATGAATGCGCTCACAATCACACTCGGACTCGGGTTCGCTAATTCCCAATTAGCGATTTTTCCGTCGCGTCATAATTAAGTGATTACGCCTAGCAAATTCACTATTCATGTCGCTAACGAATTAATTCTAAATTAATTTGTTCGCCCGAATTAAAATCTAATTTTAATTCCGCGTCGAAATCTAATTTCATTTATATATCGAATATATTAATTTACCGATAATTCCAAATTAATCATTATCTCTCTTTAGACGATATTTTATCCTAGATAAAATATCTCCGTAATTAATCCTAGATTAATTTTCTCTCTCTTATATATAATCCCAGATTATTTAAGAGTGCGAGTTATGCGTCATCGGTGGATTATTGGGAAGCGACCCATGAGATCCCCGGATAATTCGGCAGTAAATACGGTGGTCGGAGTATCCGAATCACGTACGTACCAAGTACTACGTTCTACCGATTTACGAGACAAGATCGGCTTCTAGCAAAGTACGAAGTCTACCCAATTCTCCGGTCATATTCATCTAAGAATATTTAAGATCTATATCAAGCGTAGTATACCAAGTATTGTGTATATCGGCCCAGTATCGGATAGTCACGTGCTAGGGCGGGGCTGGATAAGTGTCTGCCCCGTCCGAAGAACATGTCGGATGTCTGGTAACTAGTCTCTATAATCAGATATACAGGACCTTGTCATAATATCCCGATGGCCGGCCAGCACTTAAGAGCACTAATACCGTATCCTGCGTGACATCATCTCCACTATGACTAGAGTGATACTTCCGTCTTGACATCACACCCAATGCTCTACGATTCTCAATATGCCTAGCATTGGCGTACACAGAACCGGTTAGAGTCCTGGACGACCTCAACTAAAGCATATTGATTGTCGTAAGCATTAGCGGTGCAAGTCTCAGGTTAAGACCATACACACCTACCTTGATGTCGGACTCCCATAGACACATAGTCATAATACCAATGGGATTCCGAGGGGTCTATCCAGAGCGAAGCTGTTTCCCGTACCATCGGTGAAACACAACCTCCTATCGCACTTGCATGAGTATCCAATACCCAAATATATGAGAACTATGTTGTTGTGCCCTCACAACGTGTACAAGTGCAATACTAGCCTATTCCGCATTATCGATGTCCAGTCTCGATAATACTACGACTAGGGATATTTATTGATTAATCCTTCGTGGACTGATACTGTCTCATATCATCTCAATCCAGGAACTAATCATATGGACCTCTCTTCATTTATATATCTAAGGTGATCTAATCACAAATGATGAGAGCGCAATTTCCTTGTCACATAGTTAATTTGTACAACAACACTATGATCTGTACAAATAGTGATGCTATGGGTCATATTATCCAACAATCTCCCACTTGGCACATAGCCAGTCACTCAAGTGTCAAACACCCGAACTATGTACGGTTTGCTCAAATTGCTGAGGAAAGGTTTTCGTCAGCGGATTTCCATGATTATCGTCTGACGCGATTTATACGATCACCACATCGCCATGATGTATGATCCGAACGAATCAGATGAATATAGAAGTATATATCTGGATCGTCGATAAGACTTTAATTCTTTAGCCTTGTGCTGACGCCTAGCTCAGCTGCTAACAGAACTATATCTAATCTAATTAGATTTATTATTGACCCAAATGGCTTCTATTACTGCCTCAGCCGCAGCAATAATCCGTATTTGTTGAAATCGGCAACAGTATCTTGCTCGGAAGATTTCCAGCTCACTGTCCCGTTATTCGAACTTTATAGTACCGTAGTATTTAGCTGTTTGGAAACTTGCGGCAGTGATCCCAGTCACTTCAAGTTCTCATTCTCCATAGTTTAAGACAGCATCTTTAGTTCTCTAAGATACTAACAGATGTCCTTAACTTCAATCCAGTGACTATCACTTGGATTGACCCGATTGTGACTCCATATGCTCAAAGCGTATGAGACACCATATCAAGTACATTTTAAATGTACAATTTCTCAGAGAGTGTTAACAACTCCAAATCTATCCCAGTAGATCTTTATTCCTTGAATAAAGGCTGTTACTCCCCATAATTCTACGGAGAATATCTATGAAAGCCAAGCTTTCACCAATTGCTTTATGAGAATTTCATTATCAGTGCTCTCCCACTAACCTCCTTATATACACAAGAATCATTTCGTTTTGAGTCAAATCATAAACCATTATGATTATTTCAAAACGACAGTTCCAAGAACCTTATGATTGCTCAATCCAAACATGGAATCGAAATAACCCGCAAACCTTGTTTGTCGGTTATACAAAATCGTCAGGATGTTGTAAGCATCCTCCAAGAGGTTTCCTTTTCAGGAAAGCGATTTTGATCTTTAACTGACGTATTCATAAATGAAATATGCAGTATCAACAAGCATCATCAAAATGGATTTACTATGGCAACAGGTAAAAGGTTGAACCGTTATTAACATAATGTTGATAACGATACCTTTCCGTCATAAGCCTAGCTTTGTACGTTGGTATGTTGCCGTCCATGTATGTCTTCCTTGAAGACTTACATTGTAACAATAGGCACAATGCCTTGCGGTACGAAAACTAGTATCCAAACATAGTTGTTATACATGGAATCCATTTCGGACTCATGGCATTTTGCCATGATAGGGAGTCGATACTTTGTATCACTTCCTCAAAACGTAGTCGGATGGTATACCCTCATAAGATTGACATCTTTATGAGGTGAGATCAGAAACCCATACCCCAGCTTGTTTTCTGACTCTCTCCGATCTACGAGGTTCTTATGTATTCGAAGATTAATGGTTTAGTTTCATCCTTGATGAACTATTTATGTTCCATTACGGACTTCGTGCCTTGAATAGTATTACTCCGATTTTCATCGAGTATCACTATCCTCCCACTGACCACTGCATATCGGTGTTCCTCTTAGGAAAACCGCATGGTGAGCAACAATTATATTGTTCTCATGTGAGATATTTAAGTACTATACTTATGGTTTTCCCTAGGATAACCTATAATTGGCACTTATCCAATTTGGGTTCTAGTTTGGTATCATTCAAACGTTATGCCTGGCATACCCAAATTATTAGGAATGAGAAACCCTGTTTCTTTCCTGTTCATATCCTATATGATATCTGTCAAACAGATTTATATGGAACCTTATTCTAAATAAGTTTTGCACTGTTAATACATATCCGTTGAAGGAGATGGTAGCTCAGAGCGACTCGTGATAAACCTTATCATGTCCAACAAAATTCGGTTTTTAGTTCGGACACATCGTCAAACTGACATGTCTCGGGAGGAGTCCTCATCTGAAAGAATATTGTACTCTTTCATGTATATATGAAACTTACTGCTTAAGTATTTTCCATTACGGTCTTACCGTGACGGTATAATACTATAGCCGATCTGTTTTTCTACTTCGTGTCGAAACCCTAATAGTTTCCGATCTGTGTTCTTCAAAAGAAACACATAACCATAACGTGATGCCACATCTGTTAAGGTCACGAAATATTCATGTTCACATCTAGCCTAGCTAGATATGGGCCCACTAACTTCACCATGAATAGGGCTAACAGATCGGTGACACTTACACTATTACCAAGTAAATAGTGTTTTAGGTACTTTACCTAACAAACTAGATTCGTAGACTTTATTTGAATAGTCAAATCAGTCCTAGTACCCACTTTTCAAAAGTGCGGATATACGAGTCTTGTTTAATTGTGTCCCAGACAACAATGCCACAAATAAGTCTCTACTTGATCAAATCAATTTGAGCTATTTATTTGTCATTTTATATGTTTTGAGATTTTAATTATATTGAAAATATAAATTCTGTTATTCACATCTAATGTGTTTATCTCAGTATTATCTTTATATAATGAAACACTTAGTGTTCTAGAATATAAAGGTTTATCCACAATGGATTAAACACTGATATAGAGATAATGTCTCTAGTCAAACTAGTTACATTATAACAATTTCTAATTTAAGTACACACCCCGAAGGGTAGTTCCTAAACTTAGGTATCTACGGTCGAAACAGCGACTTTCGTCCCATTTCCGATTCGCAGAGCAATCTCAGCTTGAAGTCAGTATCCTGCTCAAAGCAGATTCTGAACATCAATACATATATTTTATGTACCACACTAAGTATTTAAAATCTAATTTCAATACTAGTTATGAACATAACTTTGACAATCATTTTTAAAGTAAGAGCCTTGCCTTTTCTTTAATTCCTTCTTGTCTGCATATCCAAATGGTAGTCACTTTGGGATATGTCAATTATCCTTTTCAATATTTTAGGAACCTTAGGCCAAGCCTTGGGTTTTTAGAATATCGAAACAATGTGCACCTCGTGCTACATGCCCAATTGCAAACTTTGACTTATCTCCTCTAGAATAGTCAATTAATTCTCCAAGAATTATAAATTGCAACTTTAATACTTCTTAAATCTAAAATTAGATTTATGACAAGTATATTAAATTAAGCATTAAAGTCATCATCACATAAATCTTCCAAAGATTTTATGCTCTACTTATTTTGCTTAATTTTGGGCTTAAGGTATAATAAGTTATTTTATCAAATAAAGTAACCTATTGTTTATTCCCATTTGAAAATTAAATCATTTAAAATATTTTAATCCCAGATTATATTTTAAATATCCAACTTTTCAATTATTTCTTGATTTCAATAGTCCAACTATTTAATCAATGATTAGTGGTACTATATATTATAATGATTATAATAGTCCAACTATATAATCAAATTTAATCCAAATTAATTAACCTCAATTACATTGATTACTATAATCCAATTATAAAATCAACTGTAAACTGAAATTAATTAATTCAAATATATTGATTAATATAATTCAATTATATATATAATCAACTATAATACAGTCCAACTGTTTTTAAAACAACATTAAGTATTAGTCCAACTAATACTTTTAATATATGACGAGTGATATTTGTTTGAGCGCGTATGGCGAGTAATTGAACGAATATTGCAAATTCAATTCTTGCCTCCCACTATTTTTCGGCGAGCCTCTAACCCTCTGTCGAGTACTCGGGAAACCGTGTTTCCTAGTGGGCTAGGATCCCGTTAAATATCACACAATCTTGACTTTGGCCAACAAATTGTATGATAATTAACTAGGTAGATCTCGAAGATCAATTGGATCTCTTCCAACTCCTAGATCCAGTAGGTGGACATCCAAGTCCGAAACATATATCTTATATATGCCTATATATCGAATATATACCCTAACCTTTTTCCTCTGAATCAACTAGGCCTTGGCTTTGGCACAACAAACCTAATGATCCCAGTCAAGCACGGACCCATTGACCATGGAAGCTTTGTAATCAATGTCGATGGACAAGAAGTGGTCTTGACTTTGGCCAACAAACCACAACTTGGACAAGACACCAATATGGAACAAAGCTTCGTGATTCAAACACATCTTCGACGGATAAGGGCTTGACTTTGGCCAACAACCCATGCCAATCTAGGATCTTGAGTAAGAAATCAATCAATGGAAGGAAAAGACGCATGATATTTGATGAGGGCTTTTCGCGTGTAAATTGGCTACCAATTTAATTATCTTTGTTTAGGTCTCATCATTATACACCCTTAAACATGCATTCTAAATACATTAAAGCGCATATGAAATAAAATAATAATGATATGCGGATAGATACTTAACATATTGATCCTAGATCAAATCTCTCCCTTTCTCACTCAAGCTAGCACTTGTATTACTTCTACCCGTTACACTACACTTCTAAAGAAACCTCATTTACATTGAGGGGAATAGGTGAGAAGAGAATACAAAGAGAATAGAGGTGATAAGGCTGGACACGCAGGTCCAATTTAATAAATTGAATTTATTACAACAATTTCCAAAATTGCCCCACCCGACTAATATCCATCCGATATACATTATTCATTCATCACAACCACGTATTCACACAAAAGCATGCTATCAATCAATCTAATCAAATTAATTAATCTGATAATTATGTGATCATCCAATGTTCAAACAACGATTTGATTTTGCTCGAGTCAAACTCGTTTTGCGAATAAGTACTCAAAGTACGAATTCATGAATTAAATTAAACTACAACATTAAATCTAATTTAATATGTATTTAATACTAATTCACTATTCAATTCCAAATTAAATATTACACTTTATTTAATAAACCTTTAACGACTTAAATTCCAAATTTAATCGCTACGGGTCTCAAAACCCGATTAACATCCAATGTTAGTTTAATTCAAGTCTAATGGGCTTTAATTAATTTCTTTAAGGCGTGGGCTTCGGCAACCAAAGCCCAATCAAGGAGTAACCCCATAAGCCCAGAAATCAATTTAGGCTCATTAGGCCTAATTAAACTTTAAAGGTTTATAAGTTGCATTTGTGCTTTATGGTAGTGGTTTTGGGCCCAATTGGATCCAATCCATTTGGCCTAAACCCATCTTGATAAAATCAAGCCCAATAAGCCCAATTACAACTTAATAAGCCCAAATCCAATTGAAAGGCCTAATTCATTAAATTACACAAATCCAATTTCGCAATTTAATTACCTAAAGTGTATTACATGATTAATCACCCAAATCAATATTTCTAAAACATCAAATTAGTCCAATTAATCATGTTCATTATTATCATCAAATGTCCAACACATTAATGAAAAAATCAAACCCATTACATGCTTTAAAGCTCTCGGCTAAAGGAGGGATTTTGTGTCTGATTTGGTTTCAATCCAATGATTTCCAATAAATCCAATGTTCCAAAATCAATTTATTCAAATCATGCTCAACACAAATTTACCCAAATTTTAAGCCCTACATTTTTCATGCTTGAACCTATAGCTCTGATACCATTGTTAGTTTTGTCTAGGTCCCAAGATCAAACAAGACATGAAATAATGCGTGAATACACCAACGGAGATAGCGGAATACTCACATCGATCGGTTGAGACGATTTGAAGACGAATGAAGCCACAAAGTGCACTGCCATTCACGCTCACTGCAGCAGTTCACTGCCCTCCAAAACAGAATTTTGAGCTGCGAAAATAGGCTCCAAGATTGCATCAAACGAATCCCGACTCATGGGTGAACCTCTCTACCACCTTCGCAAGTCTCGTAAGTGTGCTAGCACTTGTGATTTTACCATAAAATCACACTCTTGCTTCCTCCAATGCTCGGCAGTTTCAGTGAAACCAGTGAGCAGAATTTGCCCCTCCATGGGCGTGAACAAGAGAGAAAGAGAGATGAAGATGTGTTGATTAGTGAGTAAAACAATTTCCAAAATTGTTTATATATTTTCCAACCAAAAATATAAAAGATTTACCAAATAATCTATTAAAAAATCAAATGGTAAATGCTTCCACCAACTAACACTATTCCAACCACACACATCAACTATTCATTGTCACTTTAATAAAGTGATGTAAGTCTTTCAATCAATCAATCACATCAATCAATCACATCACTCAAAGTGACATTTGATTTGACGCTTGATGTGATGAATGATTTGACGCTTGATGTCACTTACGTTGCCGCACTCGAATTCAAAATACGAATGCGCTCGTAATCACACTCGGGCTCGGGTTCGCTAATTCCCAATTAGCGATTTTTCCGTCGCGTCATAATTAAGTGATTACGCCTAGCGAATTCACTATTCATGTCGCTAACGAATTAATTCTAAATTAATTCGTTCGCCCGAATTAAAATCTAATTTTAATTCCGCGTCGAAATCTAATTTCATTTAATATATCGAATATATTAATTTACCGATTAATTTCAAATTAATCATTATCTATCTCTAGACGATATTTTATCCTAGATAAAATATCTCCGTAATTAATCCTAGATTAATTTTCTCTCTCTTCTATATAATCCCAGATTATTTAAGAGTGCGAGTTATGCGTCATCGGTGGATTATCGGGAAGCGACCCATGAGATCCCTAGATAATTCGGCAGTAAATACGGTCGTCGGAGTATTTTCGAATCACGTACGTACCAAGTACTACATTCTACCGATTTACGAGACAAGATCGGCTTCTAGCAAAGCACGAAGTCTACCCAATTCTCCGGTCATATTCATCTAAGAATATTTAAGATCTATATCAAGCGTAGTATACCAAGTATTGTGTATATCGGCCCAGTATCGGATAGTCACGTGCTAAGGCTGGGGCTGGGGCTGGATAAGTGTCTGCCCCGTCCGAAGCACATGTCGGATGTCTGGTAACTAGTCTCTATAATCGGATATACATGACCTTGTCATAATATCCCGATGGCCGGCCAGCACTTAAGAGCACTAATACCGTATCCTGCGTGACATCATCTCCACTATGACTGGAGTGATACTTCCGTCTTGACATCACACCTAATACTCTACGATTCTCAATATGCCCAGCATTGGTGTACACAGAACCGGTTAGAGTCCTGGACGACCTCAACTAAAACATATTGATTGTCATAAGCATTAGCGGTGCAAGTCTCAGGTTAAGACCATACACACCTACCCTGATGTCGGACTCCCATAGACACATAGTCATAATACCAATGGGATTCCGAGGGGTCTATCCAGAGCGAAGCTGTTTCCCGTACCATCGGTGAAACACAACCTCCTATCGCACTTGCATGAGTATCCAATACCCAATATATGAGAACTATGCTGTTGTGCCCTCACAACGCGCACAAGTGCAATACTAGCCTATTCCGCATTATCGATGTCCAGTCTCGATAATACTACGACTAGGGATATTTAATGATTAATCCTTCGTGGACTGATACTGTCTCATATCATCTCAATCCAGGAACTAATCATATGGACCTCTCTTCATTTATATATCTAAGGTGATCTAATCACAAATGATGAAAGTGCAATTTCCTTGTCACATAGTTAATTTGTACAACAACACTATGATCTGTACAAATAGTGACGCTATGGGTCATATTATCCAACATAATGGATTTAATGTCTTATGATTATATTGGAAAGAAAGAGAATTGGGAAAAATGTGTATGTGCATTGAAGGATATGAATATAGGATTTAGTGTTTGATTTAATTTAAATATAGGTTTAGTGTTTTTGTGATCATCCGATGATAAAATAAAAAGTATATATGCATATATGAATAGCGATGTATGTTATATGTATATGAGTTGGGATATAAGAATGATTTGTACAAACGAAAGAATGAAGAGTGTTTACAAATAAACTGATAATCTTGGAAGATTATTGGATAAGTCTATATATTGAAATAGACATTATGGTATGATTATGACTGGTTAATAATTAATGTAATGAGTAAATGGAAAAATTTAATATATGGCAAGGCACGACACAAATCTAATAATGTAAAAAGATCATATGTGTATCTAATGAAATGGTTTGTATCTATATAATGATTTGTGATTTGATTTCTGTTCGTGTAATAATTTTAAAATTCTATTTGATATTAGAACTGGAAAGTAAGAATTGAGCTTATGATTTTGCTTGGTAATGATGGAAGTAATTGTGTACAGAGTATGTTGTGGAATTATTAAGTTGGCACGAGAAATGAGTTGAGGTATGTTTTTATGGTATTAAAGTTTGTTAGTCTGAGTATGGATCCATGATATTATGTGTGTAAACACATAACATGTTCCTTGTGGTTTTAAAGTCATGACAATTTATATTGTGAGTGAGCATGTATGATATATATGTAAGATATATTGAAGATAGAATAAACATATAGGACACAAGATAGTTAGCATTGAAAGCATGAAAGAGTAGAAATCATATGTCATTAAGAATGCATGTGAATATTTGGCAGTCTAAAGATAAGTATATAAGAAAGCATGGCTAGGATAAAGGGAAGTATAAAATGCATATGCATATTTTTGCATTATGATTTTCATAAATTGAGTTGAAATGAAGAATGGTTTGGAATTCAAAGGGGTTTTAAAGAAAAGTTTCAAATGTTTTTAAAAGAAATGTATTTCAGAAAATATTTTTACAGATTTGAGATACATATTATGGTTTTATGTTTTTCGGGGCATGAGGTAAAAACTCACCCCAGTATGTAACTATTACAGAGATGAAATTAACGGATTGGGTCCGTGTGCACACGTTGAAAGCTTGGGCGGTAGCATTGATCCGCACCCACAGTTCTAGTTTGTGGTGTGACACGTCCAGTTGAGTTATGGTCCTGGGCGTGGAGCACCACCAGTTTCAGAGATGCCCAGTTGAGTTATGGTCCTGGGCATAGAGCACACCCAGTTGAGTTATGGTACTTGGTGTAGAGAGATGTCCAGTTAAGTTATGGTCTTGGACATAGAGATACTATTAGTTTCAGAGACTCGGTTGAGTTGTTCCAGGACACGTCCAGTTGAGTTATGGTCCTGGACGTAGAGTAATTTTCAGTTTTCATATTTTCAGTATACAGATTTCAGATTTTCAGCATATAGTTTTAGAAATCAGATTTCAGAAAACAGTTTTCAAAAAACAGATTTTAGAAATAGTTTCCAGAAACAAGAGATTTAAAGTATGTTTTCAGAAAAATAAGTTTTATTAAGAGACCTTCAAACAGAGTTCCAGAATAGAGTTTTTAGAAATCAGTTTTTCAGGAAAGGTTTTCAAGAAGTATTTTCTAAATAGTATGACATGTTAAAGTATAAAGTAGTTTACAAGTTATGCATATAAATCATACATCCCAGGAATCATTTAAGATGCATATATTTGATACAAATGCACGATAGCATTATTAGATTGGTATGTATTTATGAATGACGTCTATTGATGAGCGGAAAATATATCAATATTTACCGCCCTTTTTACTTAATATTTTGTTTAGTTTCTCGGGTTTGATGAACGTTTTGATATGTTTTAGTTTATTTTGCAGATAAAATAATATTAGGACATAATGAAATCATTTAGGACGAAATGTGGGTCAAATAAGAGCAAAAATTGGACTTGACATATTAATTTTGGAGATTGGAAACTTGAAGGGGCCTTTTAACGAAGTGCAGTTTTGGAAATTCCAATTTTGTGCATCTGTCGTATTTGGGCATAACTTCTTATTCTGATATCGGATTTAGCTGATTCAAGTTCCAGATTAAAGAAGACTCAAAGATCTACAACTTTGAAAGACAAAATAATTTCGAATTCTGAAGATTGCATGCCCGAAATTGATGAACTATCCAAAAGTGTGTTGTGTGTAATTATAAAAGTCATTTTCAATCATATTCAAAGCAAAAAATAAATTAATAAATAAATAATAAAATTATCAAATCACCACCAAACATGAAAAGCAATTAGTGGAGCAATTAATAATGGATTTGGTGGAGCAATTAGTGGAGCAATTAGTGGAGCAATTAATAATGGATTTGGTGAATGATTTGATGGAGGCAAAATTTTGCCTATAAATACCAAGCCATTTCATTTGTAAATTCATACTTTCTTATAAGGAATTCCTTAAGAATACTAAGAATATTGTATCTTGTTTGTTTATTTACAGCTTTCAGTAATTAATTTCCGCTTTCGCACTTTCTTTTTTTTACTTATCAGTTTTTACTTTCCACAATTTTATTTTTACGCACAATACTTTTCTTTCTTTAATTTTCAGTTTTTACTTTTCAGTAATGAGGAGATAACTCCCCTTTGCTGGGGTAAAAGGTAAAACTTTTATTACTAATATTTAGATTAATCTCCCTTAATTATAATATATAAACTAGTTAAAACCTGCCTTACCGAGGATACCGCCATATTGGTCGGTTGGTAATTATTTAAATTGGTTTTAACCTGACTAAACTAGATACCGCCTGATTGGTCGGTTGGTAATTAATTATTAATTTGACTTAATCTAAATACCGCCTATATGGCTGGTTGGTAATTATCATGCAAAGTGAATATATTATATTAAGGGAGATATCTAAAATAGAAGTAATAAAAGTGGATCCTTTTATCTCATCATTTTTTTATTGTACTTTTACTTTATTTACTTTTCAACAATTTACTTTTCAGTATTTACTTTCAGCAATTTACTTTTCAGCAATTTACTTTTCAGCAATTTACTTTTCAGCATTTACTTTCAGCAATTTACTTTTCAGCAATTTACTTTTCAGCATTTACTTTTCAGTAATTTACTTTTCAGCATTTACTTTTCAGCATTTAATTTTCAGTATTTAATTTCAGCATTTACTTTCCGCCATTTACTTTTCAGCATTTTACTTTATGTCTTTTACTTTTAAGTCTTTACTAGCCCTAGTTATGTGTTAGTTATCTGGGGTTGTGATGAATTCTAATATCACCGGTTTATAAGGGGTTATTTTGTAGTTTGGGTAATTTAAAGGTTTACTTATTAAGTCTTAAGCTTAATGCTTCTTGTTGTCTGATAACCAATAAGATTGATCTGGTAAATCTAAAATGAACTAGAAATAGGGATTTTAGGTTTCAACCTTAGACTTAATAACCCACGATCTTCGTTGAGGATAGATAACCCTTTAATAGATTTCGTTACAGGATAGACATATACCTGTCAGGTAGGGGTAGCCATAATTGGAACTTAAACTTAATGAATCCAGATTATTTGGTTGACATAGATATATGGTTCAATTGGGTTAAACTGGGTATTTGCGTCTGACCATCGACATAGTCTTTTGCATAATTTCGTGTTTCAGGTTAGTAAACCGATTTATTACACAAACATAAAATAATCACTTCATCTTTTCAAAGATATTAGAAAGAGTCACAACCTAGATCTTTGTGTCTTTTGTTATTTTCCTTAATATTTTCTTTTGTCTTTTTATTTATTCATTATTTAGCAAATCTACAATCAACCAAATCAATCAAGCAATCATTCACTTCTCCCTATAATTAGATATATGTAAATAAATAGATTCAAAAATTAATAACAACAGTAGGAATTAAGTCCACGTGGGATCGATATTTTTATACTACTTGAATGATACGTACGCTTGCGTTATACGTGTGTGTTTACCCCGGTCAAGTTTTTGGCGCCGTTGCCGGGGATTTATTTTTCTTGAGTTATTAATTTTAAAGCTATCTAATTTACTTGTATATAATTTTCTTTATTTTTATCTGTAATTTTTATCTCTTTCTTTTGTTTTCAGGTGATTGAAAAATGGAACATTATTGGGAGATTGAGAGATCACGAGCTTTACTAGAAGATACGCCCCAAATCTGGGAGCAACAGTCCGTTTTCTGAGGCCTGTTGTCCAGCCCAACAATTATCACTGGATGCCAGAACCAAACAATATCACATTTGCTCAACAAGACGCAATGGGGAGATGTGACATATGTAATGGCACCACCACCATAGAGATTATGCGTACAACTACCATCCAGGGTGGCAGAGTTATCAAGATCCTTCATGGTATGATGATGTTAGACATTATGTCCCATAGCGTCACTGTTTGTAAATGATATTGTATTATTGTACAAAATTAACTATGTGATAATGAAATTGCCTTTTGCCGTTTGTTAATATTATTTACTTTGATATATAAATGGCGAAAGTCCATATGATTAATACCGGATTGAGATGATATGAGACAGTATCAATCCATAAAGGTTTAATCATTAAATATCCCTAGTCGGAGGAGTATTATCGAGATCGGACATCGATAATGCGGAATAGACTAGTATTGCGCTTGTGCACGTTGTGAGGGCACAACGGCATAGTTCTCATATATTTAAGTATTGGATACTTATGCAAGTGCGATAGGAGGTTGTGTTTTACCGATGGTACGGAAAACAGCTTCGCTCTGGATAGACCCCGCGGAATCCCATTGGTAGTAGTATGTCTGCGTGTCTATGGGAGGCCGCATCAGGGTAGGTGTATATGGTCTTAACCTGAGACTTACATCGCTAGTACTTGCGACAATCGGTAAACTTTGGTTTTGGTGGTGGGGGACCTTAACCGGTTCTGTGTACACCTCTTCTGGGTTTATCGAGAATCGTAGTGTACTGGATGTGATGTCGAGATGGAAGTATCACTTCAGACATATGGAGGTGATGATCACGCAGGACACAGAACTAGTACTCTATAAAAGGTTGCAACCGTCGGGACAATATGACCAGGTCAGGATTGTCCGATTTAAAGAGACTAGTTGCTTGATGTCCGATATATGTTTCGTACGGGGCAGACACATTCCAGCCCCAGGCCTAACATGTGATCATCCGATACTGGTTCGATATACGCAATACTACGGTATACTACGCTTGATATATATCTTATATTCCTATAAGAATATTTCCGGAGAATTGGGTAGGCATGGCGCTTTGCTAGAAGCCAACCTTGTCTTGTGAATCGGTAAAAACGTAGTACGAGGTACGTACGTGTTCGGATAATCCGACGACCGTATTTACTGCCAACATATCCGGAGATCTCTTGGGTCGCTTCCCGAAGATTCACCAATGACGTATGATTCAAACTCAATTAATCTTGGATTAATTACGGAGAGACTTTATCTTGGATAAAGTACTATACAAAGAGAGAGAACGATTAATTTGGAATTAATCGTAAAATTATTATATTCGATATAATAATCGAAATTCGATTTCGACACGAAATTAAAATTAGATTTTAATTCGGGCAAACGAGTTAATTTAGAATTAATTCGTTAGCGACGTAAATAATAATTTCGCTAGGCGCAATTATTTATTTAAATTCGATTTAATTAACGTCGCGACGTTTTCGGTATTTCGGAAATATCGAACCCGAACGCGTGAGTGTGCGTGAGCCCACTTTCATTTGGAAACGTGTGGGGCCCACATGACACATGTCATTTTATGCATTATTTAATTGTTAATACATTGCATGGTGATAGTGTACAATACACTCAATGGTTTTGCATGGAGTTTGAGTGTTTGACACTCTAAGCCATTGCATGATTTGTGTCATAAGTTTATTATTAATTTAATAAATATTATGGCATAAATATAAATTGATTTTTTGTAACAAAAAATCATTCAACTCCTCTCTCTCTCACATTGCCGAAACTACATGCAGTTTTGGGCTCTCCATTTCTTCAATTTTTGTGGCAAGATTTGAAGAAGTTGTGCATTCAAAATCACAACAAAGGCTAGCACCTTCAAGGGATCATACAAAGGTGTTATGGGAAACTAATCCTTGAGCTTGGGAGGATCAAACAAAGCTTGGAGCTGCTGCACTTTCCACCTTGGCCGAATTCATCACTGCACAAAGGAGAAGTTTTCATTTCATCAACGCATCCGCATTCCGATTTTTGTGAGTATGATTCTGCCATACTTCAATATTGTTCATTCATTTATATATATTTTGTTTGCTCTTGTTGATCTTGGGGCTTGATTATTTTTTTCCAACAATGGTATCATTGAGCTTAAAGAGCATGCAAATATATTAGGATGTTATTTGGGGAAAATTGTATGAAGCATGATTTGATGAGTTTGCTTGATTAAATATGCTTAGATGTATGTTATTTAGATTATACATCATCAATTTCATGGAAAATAAATTGGATTAATTTTTCCAACCCAAATGAGGCTTGGCCGAATACATGCAAGCATATGGACTAGATGATTTTTTAATTTTAAGACATTAGATGACTTGAAACAATATGGAATGATGATTTGTAACTCGATTGGATTGAAAACGAAATCGGAACCATTTTAATCACCTTGGCCGAATGCTTGATCGAGGATTATGGACTT
>SKCR01035096.1:0-43237 GCA_019454045.1 Zanthoxylum bungeanum
ATCAATTCGGTAACACTCAATATCAACGAATCAAATTATATAAGATTCGATAACTCCCACTGGCCAATTCCATCAAAATGGAATCGCGGAAGTTTAATATTGAGTAAGAATCATATTCATTAAATAACTTTAGAACTAATTGCCTTAAATTCATGTGTTTGATCATATCAAACATCTTCGAACAATTCAAAGACACACAATGAATTTTAAAATATAGTTTTCAATGCTTTGAATAAAATATCTTTGAATCATTCAAAATATTCTATCCGCATTTCATCAGAAACATATTGAAAGTTCTCGAACAATTCAAGACGTTCAACATGTTCTCTATTAGAAACACGTAACTAAGTCATGACAATTCATTAACTAAGTTACGGATTAAAGAAAACTATCTAAGGTAATTACTAATTCATTAAAGTACATACATCTAATGTATTAGTCTAATAAATCTTGTGGTCCAATGACAATCAATGGTTAAATGAGATTTAATCACATCCTGAATACAATATTCATTAAATGGATAAGGATATATGGTGTGATCTCGTATCAGACCATCCTTTACCATAAGGAACAAACATCTAATGCTTTTATGATAAAATCTCATAAAGCACAGTTCTAAGTTATTTACTTTACCGAATATTTTTCTTAATGTTCATCTTTCATCAATGACACTACTGGTTATCTTAAAATATGTAACAACTATTTATATATAATAAGTAACTATCCAATAGTCACAAGTTCTGATATCAAATATCAAAACAGTTATTAAACATTATTTTAAATAACTAGACGAGAGATCTGGTATCCAATACCTATAGTTGTCGTATTATGAGAATCGATATTCTCTATACACAAATATACACATCTCTTTTCTTTAGCTTTATAATTTGCGTTCAATTATTCACAATAATTGCAAATAATTGATTAGCAAACTGTGTCATACACGTGACTTCTAAAAGTCACTAAAAGCCAAGAAACGTCATTAAAAGATAAACAAATACTAAAGGGGTTTTCTTAAAGCCAGTCAATAATCTCGAGACATGAACTAATTAGTGTCAATTCTTACTGTACAAGAAACTGTCCTTTCTAGATAATTATATCCTAAAGCAGATATCCTATTTAGATTACCTAATCGTGACTTAATAACTAAGTCACAAACCATCTTGATTTTCAAGAAATTCGGAACAACAATTCCCGATGGTTTCAACTAATATAACAATATCTAAGTCTACTATCTTTTTAGAACCTATTCTAGAACTATGCAACCATAAGTAAAGTTAGAAAACCTATTCAAGTAATATGCTAAGTAGTGGATTAGATGTATAAATCTATAAACAATATAGAATTAAGGAAAACGAAAGCAGTATTTTCCATAAAATTACACACTGCTTGAGTCATGGATTTTTTTAACCCAGCAGTGTCTCCCACTACTTTACGTAATACCGTAATCCCCAACGGACAACGGGAATTCAATAATTAAATCGAATTCCATAGTGAGAGAAGGATCCCATGAATATATTTCGACTCACAGCTTTGACACGATCTCGCCTACTTATATTCATTAGGTAGACAACTCATTGTCAATCACTCACCAGTGACTCCTGATTTTGAACCTGACCGTTTCTCACTGTGACAGCTTTGGCACGTTCACAGGGAGGCGTATCAAGGCTACATTTGTCAATGACAAACTCAAGCTACCGGTGTAGTCCTGACAGCTTTGGCACATTCAGGATTTCCACTTTCACTTGAATTTGTCCAGTATCAATATACAACATGTATTGATAATAATTCTATAACCTACACCCTCACAGCTTTGGCATGATCTCGGATGCAGTTATAGAAAGATACTCATATGACAAGACGGACCAAGAAACATGTATCCAATACACGTTACTTTACAGCCATATTTAAAGCGGGGATTTTCCACATGAAGTAATACTCTACATCAAATGTAGAATTTTAATCTAAATCATTTTCTAAACATTTCAATTCTACCCTAGAAAACATAACATAATTTAACTATTAAATTTCAGTTATATTTTCCATTAACGTAGAACCGAAAAGTAAAGAAACATATATAGATTACATGCATGTGCGAACATTAAAATTGGATTAAATATTAAATATCAAATATCAAGCATGAAAAAATGTAATGGATGAAGCATCAGACCCGCTCTGATACCATTTTTGATGGGGTTTTGGGCGATGGGCGCGGCGGAAGCGCGTTTCTGTTAAATCGTATTTTAAAACTTTTTCAAATTATCGAATAAATTATTCAACATCTAATATGAATAATTTATTCATATTTCACCTTAACCTATTTATTCAATATTAAATATCAACATAAATAAGGTTGAAAAGTCACGAAACTTTTACGAAAACCGTTTTTCCGTAAAATGATGCAAAACACGTTTTTGACCGAACCGACCACCCAACATTTATGGGGACTGCCCATGTCAGCCCTAATAGTGTCAGGGCGGTTCTATTGGGGTTGGTGCTCAGAGCACCAATTCGCGGTTGTATTTCCTAGAAAATACTATTGTAAAATATTTTATTATAAATAAAATGAGCAGTTTCTATAATATAATATATCTTCTTATATGGTAAAGAGGTAATAGACCTTAGGATGATTAGTCATGATACTGTTGCAAAAGCTTCGCAACTGACATTGAGTTATATCATGATGTTATCATTCTCAGACAGTTCCTGGTCAAGGTTTACACTACTTGGTCAGTAAAGTAAACCCGTTGAGATCGGTACATGTTATATACTAGAATATATGATTCCAATGGTTTCTCAATGAACCATGAGTCTTGGGGACTCGTATAGACATGTAGGTGTTTATAGCGGATAAACATTGAATGACTCACTGAAGATTCTTAATAGATGGTACACCAACGTCAATAAGAATCTTCTCGGGTTGAGTAGCATTTGTGATTCTTCGACATGAGATACCACTGTAGGCATATAAGACATCTTCCACACTTAGATGACAGTCACGTCACCGATCTATTTAGATCAGACCTCTGGCTGTTCGTTGGGTGTGGACAGATCCTCAGGGTGTCCTGTGTGTACAGAGCATAGGTAGTCCATATATGATTAGCAATCTGATAAAAACCATGGGCCCGTGGTACACTTTAGAAGTCAGTTATAAGTGTTCTTTTAGAGATTGCTAATAGAGACGTCGACAGGATTGACCCTATAGAGATTTGACATTTACATTTATATCTCTGGGGTATATCCGGATACCTGTGATGGAGGAATTATACATATGCCATGACCTCGACCTGTATGATTCAGCAAGTTTATCTGTGGTCGTCATAATTTACGGATGGGTAAATTATGGACACGAAATTGGATTTCGTGACGGATATGCCTGAATCTAGAGTCTCACTAGTGAAATATACTCGTAGAGCACTAGGGCAACACTTATGAATAATATTGATTATTTATAAGTCGTTTAAAGGTTAAACGAAAAATACATACGAATGGGACCTAATAGTAATTTCCTAATTTTTATGTATAGATTTTATCAAATACACATTAATTAATTGTCAAACTGAGATATTTGACTAATATCATAATATATATATGTATTTGGATATTTAATGTAAATATAATACATATATTTAAAATATTTATATTTAAAATATTTATATTTAAATAATTAAATTAATTAAAAATATAAATATCTTAAAGTTGTGATATTTATGGAAATTCTTTAGTTGCTTTTTGTTGACTTGTTGAATAATTCATTAAAGTTGTAATGATCATTTTAACAAGTTGATAAAGTAAACTTTAAATGAAACCAAAATAATTTCTAGATATTAATATTGCTTCCAAATTCGGACAAGGGCTATTTTTGTGAAGTATTTATTGTTTTGTTTCATTTCATTAGGTTTAGGTTTTCATAAGTCGCAAAATAAATACAAAAGTAGTTGAGAGAAAAAGCTTGAAGGCTAAAGAAAAAAGCTTGGAAAATCCTTGGTTTTATAAGTTTTTCTTTAAAGCTTTCAACATGGAAAATGTTTCTAACATGCTTAGCTTCAACTTGTGTTGCTTTGATGTTGTCTCTTTACTTATAGTTTGTGTTTTAATTGATTATGAACTTGAAAGAAAGATGTATGCATGTATAGTTATAAAGTGAGCTTGAAATGGTTTCAATGGCTCTCTTTTGATTATTTGATAATCATGTTATCATTCTAGAGTTGTTGGGCCACTCTTTGGTGACCTAGAATTGTTCTAGAGTTATTTCAAAGTGGTGAGACTTGTTTGGTGTTGTAAATAATGAATTATAGTGTTGGATTTTAAAGATTTGGTAATATTGGTCAATTTGGTGAAATTGTAAAATTAGGGTTCTTAACCCTTTCCAAATTAGGGGCTTTTCATATATGTGATGTATTATGGTATGTATATGATGCATGTTAATTTTTGGGTTGATTGGATTTGATCTTGGAATGTTTATAACACAAAAGAACTAAAATGCAATTATCCGAAAATTTGGGGTGCTCTCGGCAATTAGGCAAAATTTGGGGATTTGGTTGCAATCTGATTTTGATGAGTTGGACTTGTTGGAAATCATTTTAGAAATGATTTAGAATCATCCAAAATTATATTTGACAATTTTTGGACTAAAATGACCAATTTGCAAAGTTGTGGGGTAATTCGGTAATTACTAAGAAATTTGATCTCTTGTGTAATTTTTCAGAATTTAATAATTGGATAATTAAATAAAATAAGTTTATTTAATTTATCCAATAAAACTTTTGAAATCGGAAAATTTTGATTTTCCGCCATTCCGCTGCGTTACCAGATTTTCGCCATAAAACCCCTACAAAATGGTATCAGAGCGAGTCTGATTCAGGCCACCCTAATATGATTTTGCATTTTAAATTCAATGTTTAATTTAATCTTTACTTGATGCATGCATGTGTTTATTTAATTTGATTAACTAAAGTAAAAATCATCTTTTACGGAAAATCCCTAATTAATAATATTTTATGTTAATTATGTATTTGATGCATATTACACGGTCCGTCTGGTCAATACGGCTTATGTAAAATTTTATTTGACTACATCCGCGACCGTGCCAAAGCTATGAGGGTATAGCCGATAGAAATTTATTTATGCCGAATGTATATTAGATACTAGATAAATTCAAGCAGAAGCGGAATTCTGAACGTGGAAAAGCTATCAGGGTTACGCAAGTATCTTGAGTTTATCATTGACGAGTTTAACCTTGGTACGTCTCCTTCTGAACGTGCCAAAGCCGTCACAACGAGAAACGACCAGGACCGAAAACCCATGAGTCATTATTGAGTGATTGACAAAGAGTTGTCTACTTGATGAATATACGTAGGCGAGACCGTGCCAAAGCTGTGAGATGAAATATATTCATGGGATCCACCTTTCACTATTTGTATTTAATTTAATTATTAAATCTTTGTATTCTGTTTGGGGATTACAGTATTGCATGATTTAGTGGGAGGGGCATTTTTAGATTAAAAATCCATGATCTAGTTAATGTTTTTGATATTATATGAAACTGCTTTATATCTGCTAACTGTTTTTCGTAATCTATATGATAGATTTGCGATGGCGGCACAATCAACTAATCCATTTGCGCGTATGTTGTATACGAACAAACTTAAAGGCGCTGAGAACTTCGCCGATTGGGATTTGGATTTAAGGATTGTCCTTGATTCCGAGAAGTTGGGATATGTTCTTGAGGGTCTACTGCCCCTTGCTATGTCAGAGGACGCAACACCAGAGGAACACCAAGTTTTCCAAGCTTGGAAAGATGATGATTTAAAAGTTAAATCATACAACTGGCACTGAGACTCAAGAAACAATACTATGGCATGACAGATGCATATAGTATGATGATGCGATTAAGAGAATCGTTCATGAACCAAGAATAAATTGATGTTCACAAAGTTGCGATGGAACTGTTCCATGCACGACTGGACGAGGGGCAAGCTGTGAGCTCGCATGTTCTTCACATGATCGATTTGATCGATCAACTGAGGCAACATAATATCCCAATGAAAGACATTCTCGGTAGGAGTGTCATTCTTGGTTCGCTCCCAGCTTCTTATCGCCAATTTGTGATGTACTTCAACATGAATGGGATTATCTGCACCTATCATGAACTGCATAGGATGTTGATCACGGCGGAATAGGACTTAAGGAATGGAGTACCGACTCGCTCTCTGAAACCTACTTCATTTTCTGCTTCTTCCCAGACCTGGTAAAATGGAAAGAAGACGAAAGCGAAGAAGAAGAAGGGTTTCATTTCTCAACCACAGGGAAAGATAGCAAAGCCCAAGAGGGCTTCCGAAGACAAATGTCATCACTGCAGCAAAGTCAGGCACTGGAAAAGGAACTGTCCTGACTACATTGCCCAGATAAGGAGGGAGATAGAATCTACATCAGATATATTTATTTTTCTAGTTATTGATATCTCACTGGCTTGTGAAGCTGTAACATCCAGCTGGATTTTAGATTCTGCTTGTCCTGTTCACATTTGCAATTTGTTGCAGGTGCTGAAGGAAAGTAAGAAATCGAAGCCTGGAGAGATGCAGTTGTGTTTTGGGAGTGGAGACTCTCTGGATGCAGTTGCAGTGGGAGCATGCGAGATCCCTTTGCCGAATGGGAAACTTTTATTGTATGATTGCTACGTTGTATCGGGATGTGTAGCAAATATTATATCTCTTTTTGTATTAGATACAGAAGGTTATCGTATTAATATTAAGAAATGTTCTTTTTATTTATATGATAAACGTAATATTCAGATCATTTGTTGTCCAAATGAGCATGGTCATTACATATTGGATACTTTTAAAGATATTTTGAATACTGTGATTAATAAATGTAGTTTACCTGTTGTTAATAATATTGAACTTTGGCATATGCGGCTAGGTCATATAGGCGTTAAACTTCTTACCCAATTGGTTAGGAATGGTTTGATACCAGATCTCACCATTGAATCTTATCCAACTTTTGAATCGTGTATTCAGGGTAAGATGACCAAAGCTCCATTTTATGGTGTTGGACACCGCGCCACTGACTTACTGGAACTCGTACATTCTGATGTATGTGGTCCACTAAGTCAGACTGCTCATAGTGGTTATTCGTACTTTGTTACCTTTACCGATGATCTGTCACAGTACGGTTATGTCTATCTAATGCGACATAAATCGGAAACCTTTGAAAAGTTCAAGGAGTTCCGAAATGAAGTAGAAAAACAGACTGGTCAATATATTAAATGTCTTTGATCCGATCGAGGCGGCGAATATATGAGCAGTGAGTTCATGGATTATATGAATGAGAATGAGATTCTCGCTCAATATACTCATCCAGGTACTCCACAGCACAATGGAGTGTCTGAGAGGAGAAATCAGACTTTATTGGATATGGTCCGATCAATGTTGAGTTTTATAGATTTGCCATATTTCTTATGGGGCTACTCTCTTTTAACAGATGTACATCTTTTGAATAAGATTCCTTCAAAAGTTGTTCCTATGACTCCGTATGAGATATGGACCGGTAGGAGACCAAACCTTAGTTATATTAAGGTTTGGGGTTGTCCTGCCTATGTCAAGATGACTCAGCCAGATAAGCTTTCGCCTCGAGGGCAAAAGTTAAGTTTTGTTGGATATCCTTCGAACACGAAGGGATATCTGTTCTATGATACCGAGCATCGAAATGTGTTCGTAGCTTGCTTCACAAGATTTCTAGAAGTAGAATTTTTGTGAGAAGGTGGTAATCATAGACAGGTTGAACTTGATGAAGTCCAACCTGAAAACAACGAACCAACGGAGGAACCTGAAGTTCAAGTAGATGAAGAACCTACAACACACACACTCTGTAGGTCACAAAGGGTATCTAGACCTCCTGAACGCTTGTATTTGATAAAAAAAAGAGTCTTGATGTTCTCTTAGTTTAAGAGACTGATCCTTTTACATATAGAGAATCGATGTTGGACATCGACTCCGTGAAATGGCAAAGTGCCATGAAATCCGAGTTAGACTCAATGCATGAGAATCAAGTTTAGGACTTGGTTCCGCTTCCCGAAGGAATTGTTCTTATCGGTTGTAAATGGGTTTACAAGAGGAAGCGCAGGCCTGCCAGAAAGGTTGAAACCTATAAGGCCCGACTGGTAGCAAAAAGGTTACACACTGCGACCTGGCGTCGACTACGATGAAACCTTTTCACCAGTATCAATGCTTAATTCTATTAGGATTTTGTTTTCTATAACTGCGTATCATGACTACGAGATTTGGCAAATGGATGTCAAAACGGCTTTTCTAAATTGATTTCTTGATAAAGAAATCTATATGGAACAGCTGGAAGGTTTTGCGTCCAACGAAAACTCGGGTACTGTATGTAAGCTTAAGAAGTCCATTTATGGACTTAAAAAAGCTTCACGAAGTTGGAATCTTCGATTCGACGAGATTATTAGATCGTCTGGTTTTCTCAAGAATTCGGAAGAATCCTGTGTGTATCAGAAGGCCAGTGGGAGCATGGTCGTATTTTTAGTCCTCTATGTGGACGACATCCTAATAATTGGGAATGATATAGGGATGATGCAAGGCGTCAAAGCTTACCTCTGTAAGAATTTCTCCATTAAGGACCTGGGAGAAGCTTCTTATGTTTTAGGCATAAAACTCTATGGAGATAGAGAGAGGAAGCTGATTGGGTTATCCCAATCAACGTACATAGATAAGATCTTGGAACGGTACAATTTTGGTAACTGTAAGTCAGCAAACATACCGTTCAGATATGTGATTCATCTTTCAAAGAAGATGAGTCCACAAACAGAAGATGAGAAGATTAGAATGTCTAACCAACCTTATGTTTCGTGTTTGGGTAGCATAATGTATGCCATGTTATGTACAAGGCCAAATATCAGTTTCGCTGTTAGCGTAACCAGTAGATATCAGTCCAATCCAGGAAATGACCATTGGATGGCCATTAAACATAATCCTGAAGTTTTTTAAAGGTACTAAGGATAAGTAGATAATTTATGGAGGAATTGAACTGCAAGTTAACGGGTATACGGATTCTGACTTCCAATCGGATCCCGATGATAGAAAGTCTACATCTGGATTCGTCTTTACCCTTAACAGATGTGCAGTTTGCTGAAAGAGTTCCAAACATGGGTCAACAGTAGATTCCACCACAGAGGCGAAATACATTGCAGCTTCTGAAGCTGCAAAGTAAGCTGTATGGATTAGGAACTTTATCACAAAATTGGGAGTTGTCCCAAGTATCGAGAATGTGATTCCGTTATACTGTGATAATACTGGAGCCATTGCGCTAGCAAATGAACCAAGAGCGCATCATAAGTCGAAACATGTAGAACGGAAGTACCACATCATTCGAGAGATTGTGTCGCGATGGGATATTATCGTGTGCAAGGTACCGAGTGAAGATAATGTAGCAGACCCGCTTACGAAGGCCATACCTCCGAAGTTATTTGATAAACATGTGGAGTCGATGGGTATTAGATACAATCGATATTGGCACTAGAGCAAGTGAGAGATTTTGTTGGGGTTGGTGCTCAGAGCGCCAATCCCGGTTGTATTTCCTAGAAAATACTATTGTAAAACGTTTTATTATGAATAAAATGAGCAGTTTCTATAATATAATATATCTTCTTATATGGTAAAGATGTAACAGACCTTAGGATGATTAGTCATGATACTGTTGCAAAAGCTTCGCAACTGACATTGAGTTGTATCATGACGTTGTCATTCTCAGACAGTTCCTGGTCAAGGTTTAAACTACTTGGTCAGTAAAGTAAACCCGTTGAGACCGGTACATGTCGTATACTGGAATATATGATTCTAATGGTTTCTCAATGAACCATGAGTATTGGGGACTCGTATAGACGTGTAGGTGTTTATAACGGATAAACACTGAACGACTCACCGAAGATTCTTAATGGATGGTACACCAACGTCAATAAGAATCTTCTCGGGTTGAGTAGCATTTGTGATTCTTCGACTTGAGATACCACTATGGGCACATGAGACATCTTCCACACTTAGATGTCAGTCACGTCACCGATCTATTTAGATCAAACCTCTGTCTGTTCGTTGGAAGTGGACAGATCCTCAGGGTGTCCAGTATGTGTCGAGATAGGATCCGTCGGTTCTGTGTACAAAACATAGGTAGTCCATATATGATTAGTAATCAGATAAAAACCATGGGCCTATGGTACACTTTAGAAGTCAGTTCTAAGTGTTCTTTTAGAGATTGCTAGTAGAGACGTCGACGGGATTGTCCTTATAGAGATTTAACATTTACATTTATATCTCTAGGATATATCCGTATACCTGTGATGGAGGAATTATACATATGCCATGACATCGACCTGTATGATTCAACGAGTTTATCTGTGGTCGTCATAATTTACGGGTGGGTAAATTATGGACACGAAATTAGATTTCGTGACGGATATGCCTGAATCTAGAGAGTCTCACTAATGAAATATACTCGTAGAGCTCTATGGCAACATTTATGAATAATACGGATTATTTATAAGTCGTTTAAAGGTTAAACGAAAAATACATGCGAATGGACCTAATAGTCATTTCCTAATTTTTGTGTATTTGCATTTAATGATAGATTTTATCAAATACACATTAATTAATTGTCAAATTGAGATATTTGACTAATATCATAAATATATATATGTATATAGATATTTAATGTAAATATAATACATATATTTAAAATAGTTATATTTAAATAATTATTTAATTGTTAAATAATTAAATTAATTAAAAATATAAATATCTTAAAGTTGTAATATTTATGGAAATGCTTTAGTTGCTTTTGTTGACTTGTTGAAAGTTGTAATGATCATTTTAACAAGTTGATAAAATAAACTTTAAATGAAACCAAAATAATATCTAGATGTTAATATTGCTTCCAAATTCGGACAAGGGCTATTTTTGTGAAGTATATATTGTTTTGTTTCATTTCATTAGGTTTAGGTTTTCATAAGTCGCAAAATAAATACAAAAGTAGTTGAGAGAAAAAGCTTGAAGGCTAAAGAAAAAAGCTTGGAAAATCCTTGGTTTTGTAAGTTTTTCTTTAAAGCTTTCAACATGGAAAATATTTCTAACATGCTTAGCTTCAACTTGTGTTACTTTGATGTTGTCTCTTTACTTATAGTTTGTGTTTTAATTGATTATGAACTTGAAAGAAAGATGTATGCATGTATAGTTATAAAGTGAGCTTGAAATGGTTTCAATGGGTCTCTTTTGATTATTTGATAATCATGTTGTCATTCTAGAGTTGTTGGGCCACTCCTTGGTGACCTAGAATTGTTCTAGACTTATTTCAAAGTTGTGAGACTTGTTTGGTGTTGTAAATAATGAATTATAGTGTTGGATTTTAAGGATTTGGTAATATTAGTCAATTTGGTGAAATTGTAAAATTAGGGTTCTTAACCCTTTCCAAATTTGGGGTTTTTCATATATGTGATGTATTATGGTATGTATATGATGCATGTTAATTTTTGGGTTGATTGATTTGATCTTGGCATGTTTATAACACAAAAGAACCAAAATGCAATTATCCGAAAATTTGGGGTGCTCTCGGCAATTAGGTAAAATTTGGGGATTTGGTTGCAATCTGATTTTGATGAGTTGGACTTGTTGGAAATCATTTTAGAAATGATTTAGAATCATCCAAAATTATATTTGACAATTTTTGGACTAAAATGACCAATTTGCAAAGTTGTGGGGCAATTCGGTAATTACCAAGAAATTTGATCTCTTGTGTAATTTTTCAGAATTTAATAATTGGATAATTAAATAAATAAGTTTATTTAATTGATCTAAGAAAAATTTTGAAATCGAAAAATTTTGATTTTCCGCGATTCCGCTGCGTTACCGGATTTTCGCCATAAAACCCCTACAAGTTCATGGGCTTCCCGAACAGTGACGGATTCACTGTTTGGACAGCCGTCACCCGGTTGGCTCAAAATCCACCCGGTAACGCCGTTTTTGGTCGTTTTCGCTTATTTCAACTCGGAAACAGTTTCCGGCAATTGTTCCAACTCCCAAAACACATCCATTACATTCATATGACATCAAAAATATCACAGAATTTCCAGTTTGCACAGATCTGATCCAGAAGCCAAAAATTCCAATTTTCATGCTTTAAATCCAAAATTTCAAGATTAATCAAATTAATCAAGACACCAACCAAAGTCACCAAATATGAATAACCCAAGAACAATTCTAGGTGCCACAAGAGTGGTCACAACACTCTAGAATAGCAACTCATCAACAATTGATCAAATTGGAAACTAATTACACTAATTACTTCCAAAATACACTTCACACATGCCAACACTTCCAAATCCATCAACCAACATCAAAAGCCCCAAATATTAAGAAAATAAGGAACCCTAGAACCATCCTAAGATTTCAAGAAAACATGAAACTAAATTTCAAGTTTAGGGTTAAGAATATTACCTTCAATCCCTTGAAATCCCAAACTTTTCCCTTGAATTTCCTTTGTTTCTTCATGGATTTGACCAAACTAATCCTAGGGCTTTTGTATGTAGAGTGTTCGGCCATTGTTAGATCAAGAAGGAAATGAAATAATTTTTTTTTTTAATTTAAAGAGAGGATGACCGACTCTATGGGCATTTTTGTCCATTTAAGTGATTTAAATCAAGATAAGCTTTAATCTTGGCAAATCAAATTTGGACAAATTTAGCTTAATAAATTCATGCCATATAAACCAATAATAATTGGACAAATTTCATAACAATTATGAAAAAAGTTTATTAATTAATCATTTAAATATTTAACAATTAAATATTCAAATAATCAATTAGTATAATTATTATTATATATGTATTTTTATTTACAATAAATAACAAATACATATATTTATGGCATGTGTTAAAATCTCATTTGACGAATAATTAATGTGTATCTAATCGTATTATGTATCAAATACAAATACACAATAATTTTTATCGGACAAAATCCCATAATGCATGTGTTATTGTTTAACAAATTAAACGATCTGAATTAACTCATTTAATCTGGTGAAGTATTATGAATAATCCATATTATTCATATCGAGTTGCCCAAGTGCTCAACGAGTACATTTCATATTGTGGGACTCTCTAAGTGATCATTGGTGAATATTATGAATAATCCGTATTATTCATGGATTATGACGACCACGGATAATCTCGCTACACTATGCAATTCGAGGTCATTGCATACGTATAATCCCTCCGTCACAAGCTATCCATATTATACCTGGGATATAGATGAGAACGTCAAATCCATTCGGTATAATATAGTCGACTTTTAATTTACGATCTCTAAATAATACTCAAAACTAATTTCTGAAGTTATACCACAACCATGGATTTACTAGATCGAAAACACGTGAGGATGCATATGCCATGTATACAGGACTGGCGGATCCTGTCTTGATACGCACTGGATATCATGAGAATCAGTCCACACCCAACGAACAGGCAGAGGTCTGATCATGAATAGATCGTTGACATGACTGCCATCAAAGTGTGGAGGATAACTCATATATCACACTGTGGTATCTCAAGTCGGAGGACCACTATGCTCGCTCAACTCGTGAAGATTCCTATTGACGTTGGTGTACCATATATTAGGAAATCTTCAGTGAGTCGTTCAGTGTCTTATCAAATAAACACCTACATGTCTATACGAGTCTTCCGAGACTCATGGTTCACTGAGATAAACCATCGGACCAAGTCACGATATACGACATGTACTGGTCTCAACGGATTTTACTAACCGACCCGTGTTAGTAAATCTTGACCAGGAACTTTATTTAAGGATATACATCTTATAGTGCGCTTCCCAATGTCAATTACAAACTACGTTGTAACTGCGCACTACATTGTAAATCATAGGGTTTTTGTCTAATATACACGTATCACTAAACCATATTTAGTTTCGATCTAATCATAATCAGATATCTAATCGTAATTAGATCAAATAAGTGTATAAAAGACAAGGGTGCTACCACTTAAATTAGTAATATTATGGAAAAAAAAGCATTGCTCGTATTCATGAATCAGACATAAATACGATCTGGATTGGCACTCCGAGCACCAACCCTAACAATGAGTGCATATGGTTGAAGCAAGCTAAAGGGAAAGCGAAATTTTTTCACGACGATAAGTGTTTCTTTTTGGAAATGCGTGACTCAACGCACCTTTGGTGAGGATACTTCGACTAGTTGATGGGGATAGAAAACCATCCATGAGTTTTCTATATGGAGAGCTAAAGAATACAAAAGAAGAGATAAAAGAGGCATTGAACAATATTGAGAATAATTATCGGCCAATCTTAGAGATTATTGATAGGAAAATCGAAGGTCGGCTTGATACTTCATTGCATTGCGTCGTTTATCTATTAAATTCTTACTACTATTATAACGATACAAACATTGAATACGATGTGAATGTAGTGGATGAGGTATTCACGGTTGTGGAGGCTTTCTGTCCCAAGGACATTGACATGCAAAGTAAGGTGATAAATGAGGAGTTGGCTTCGTATAAGAGAAAAAATGAAGCTTTTGGTAGAGAAGTGGCGACAAAAGCATGTCGGGTATCTATTGATGTTTTTAATTCAGGTAAAAAAAAGTATTCATTTGAATTATTTTGCATATTATATAAATTTAGTATATTTCATTTAAACTATTTATGTTAATTTGTAGTTTCATGACGGCGTACATATGGACACCATACACCTAACTTGCTAAAAATGACAAAAATGATACTGTCATTAACAACAAGTTCATCCGGGTGCGAACGAAATTGGAGCAATTTTGAGGGGGTAAATATTTAACATTAGTTAAATATTTGATTATTTTATTTTTTTAATTACTAATATTAATTGATTTATTTAAATTATTTATGTAGATTCACACAAAGAAAATGAATAGACTAGATATGAATGGATTAAACAATCTAGTCTTTGTTTTCTTTAATGCCAAGTTGCAGAACAAATACAAAATGGAGAAGGATATGAAATTGGATGTATTACTCGTAAAAGATGATAATAATGCACAATGATGGATTGTTGAAGGTAGGGGTGTTGGACAATTATGATTCATAGCATCACTATTTGTAAAGAACATTGTGTTTTTGTACAATTTAACTATGTGACAAAAGGAAATTGCTATTTTATCATTATTGTAATTGGATTACTTGGATATATATTAATGATAAAAGTCCATATAGTTAAATCGGATTAATAAGATATGAGACAATATTAATCCACGAACGATTTAATCATTAAATATCCCTAGTCGTAGTAATATCGAGACTGGACATTGATAATGCGGAATAGACTAGTATTACACTTGTGCGCGTTATGGAAGCTTAACGACATAGTTCTCGTATATTTAGGTATTGGATACTTATGCAAGTGTAATAAGAGGTTCTGTTAGCCGTTAGACCGGGAACAGTTCGCTCTGGATAGACCCACTCAGAATCACATTGGTAGTGTGACTATGTGTCTATGGGAATCCGAATCATGGTAGGTGTATGTGATCTTAAACCTAAGACTTACGTCGCTATTACTTGCGACAATCAGTTTACTTTGGTATTGGTCGTCCGGAGCTTTAACAGGTTCTGTGTACGCCTGTATTGGGTTTACTGAGAATCGTAGTGTATTGGATGTGATGTCAAGATGGGAGTATGGAGATGATGGTCACACAGAATACGGAACTAGTACTCTTAAAAGCTGTAGCTATCGGGAAAGTATGACTAGGTCATGACTGTCCGATTACAGAGACTAGTTACTAGGGATCCGATATATGCTTCGTACGGGGCAGACACAGAGCCAGCCCTAGGCCTAGCATGTGACATCCGATACTGGATCGTATTACGCATTATATATTATTACTATGCCTGATACAGATTATATTCCTCGGCGAATATTTCTGGAGAATTGGGTAGGCACGGTGCTTTGCTAGAAGCCAACCATGTCTTGTAAATTGGTGAGAACGTGGTACGAGGTACGCACGTGTTCGGATAGTCCGACAACCGAATTTACTGCCAACATATCCAGGAATCTCTTGGGTCGCTTCTCAAAGATTCACCAATGACATTTGACTCAAATAGAATTAATCTGGGATTAATTATGAGAGAGAAAATTAATCTGGGATTAATTACGACAAGAACTAATATGGGATTAAATTCGTATAGAAGAGAGAACGCGATTAATTTAGAATTAATCGATAAAATAAATTTAATAGTTAAATTGGATTTTTCTATTTAATTTATTTATTTGGGGCTAAAATAATATATCTGATATATTAATTGAAATCTGATTTCAATACGAAATTAAAATTGGATTTTAATTCGGGCGAATGAATTAATTTGAAATTAATTCGTAAGCGACTATCGTAATAATTTTGCGAGGCATAATTATTTAATTAAATTGGATATAATTAAGTCGCAACGACAAATTTGTTTAATTCGGAATTAAACGAACCCGGGCCCAAGACTAGTTGTGTGTTGGAGAAGCCAACTTGAATTTTGAATTTAAATATGGTGGGACTCATGACTTACATCAATTGTCACATTTTAATGGAAGTGGTTGGCATTATTAATTGGATTCATTTAACACACACACCAACCAATTTTTAGAAAATTGAAACAACTCATTTTTCTCTTTCTTCTCCAAATTGCCGTGAGCTTCTTCCTCTCTTGGTAGAGAAATTTTTGCTTCAAAAATTTCTAAAAGCTATCACTTGTAGAGTCTTATGACGTGTTAGGGAAACTCACCCAAGGTAGATACAACAAATCAAAAGCTTGGAGCTTCATCAATACAAAGGAAAAATTTGAAATTCTCTCCAAATCAATGTAAGTCATTCCGCGACTTTTACTTGATTCATTCACACTCAAATCATGTTTAGGATCTTGGAAGCATGTCTTAAAGACTAACAATGGGTGGCAAAACGAATCAAAGAATCGAATTTGTATCGAATCCTAAACGAATCAAATCAAAATGTGATGGATTCGTATTCGATTCGTTTATTAAACGAATCTTAATATCATGATTCATTTTTGATTCGTTTATTAAACGAATCGAATACGAATATTCATTTAGTCATGATATTATTTAAAAACATAATTTACCATAATTGATTTACATTAATTCTTCATAACTATATACATATGAAATATGTAATTAATATATTTACTAAAAACACATCACCTAATATCGATAATATTATTTTTTTTAATGGTAATTAATCATAATTTCTCGAATCTTAATTGGAAAATAACAATAACTAGTAAAAGAAAATAATAAAACGAATTTTAAACGAATAAACGAGTCAATGAGCTTAAATTCGTATTCGATTCATTTAATAAACGAATCGAATCGAATTGACTCATTGATTAAACGAATCCATTTTTTCTAACCCATATTCGCTATAAAGTGAATCGAATCGAATCGAATGAATAAACGAATCATGACCCAAATTGCCACGCCTAGTTGAAGGTGGTGAATTTGGTGATGATGAATAAGTAGAGCCTGGTTCGAGGCTTACTTGGAGGATGATTGGAGAAGTATCTGGGGCAGATGAAAAGTTACAACCTCAGAAAAACGCTAGGAATGCTGAATATAGAGAACTTGATGAAGAAGATTTTGATTCTGCTGAATAACCTAAGGATAATGAATTTGAACTGGATGAAGAAGAATTAGAGGATGATTAGAAAAGATTTAGTAACTTTAACTTTAACTTTGTTAAAGGATAGGAACTTCAACTTCAACTTTAACTCTAATTTTGGACTTAATTAAAGGATGTTTCATGGATTGACCAGAGATTTTGATGTTTAATATGGTTGATTGAATTTGATTTTATATTTTATTACAATTTAATTGAATTTATATGATTTGGATTATTTATGATAGAAAATATTAGGTTTTAACTGTTTTCCGATTAATTGCCTAAGCCCCACCTACACCCCGCCTAGGCACTATATGCTGGATAGCTGCCCGACTAGCGCCTAACACATTTTAGAACACTGATAATGATTTATAATTCTAATTAGACTAGGATTTGTAATCCTGTTTTTGGCTCTTTTTTTTTTTTTTTTTTTTTTTTTTTTGGGGTCTCGGCTTTATAAGCTTGGCTCAAGTATCTGTAAATGACAATTTAACAACAATAGAACAGCAATGCTGCTGCACATAACAAAAGCCAAATAAGCAAATTTCGGAATTAAAGTCAACATGGAAAGGAAGGAAAATTCACTTCAGCGATAACGTGGTGTCCAAGTCTTAGTTATAGTCTAGTCCTTGGGAATTTACAATAAACTGTTTTGCATTTGCCAGGAGCCTACTTACAGAGAATTTCCACAAGTCGTACCTACTCTAAGCAAAATCCGGGGAAAAAATGGATACATTTACAGGAAGTTGAAAAGAGAAACTGGGACTGAGGGAAGAAATTACCACACTCCCACTCTAAGCAAAATCGGGAGTACCAGATCGATGCATCCTTCAATCTTAGAAGCTAAAATCTAAAACACCAGCTTCTGATTTTTTTTCCTTAAAGCAGACCTTGAAAGTGGCAGATCAATGAGCTAACCCTTCTCTCCCTATGCTTATGCTAGACTTGTCAACCATGGAAACATTGTATTGCTGATATACTCGAGCTCTGTTTGCTGCCCACCACTGTTTGGCTTGTTTCTCGCTGAATTTCTTTCGACTGCATGTGTGATTATAGACAAGAAGGATCGATTACTTGAAAGATATATCTGATTTAGTAGTAAGAATATCTTACAAGTAAATAACGATGAAACGGTTAGAATATCGAAAAATTTCATAATCAGAGCAAGAAGCAAAAATAAACGACTACAAAAAGAGGTTAGTGACGATCTATGATAAAAGAACAAGCAAATGTGCATGGGAAACTCTACAAACCACAAAAGTGCAGACTTGTGTCAAACTAAAATCCAGATTTGAAGTTGATTATGAAATACCTGAAGCGGACACGCTTAAGATCTTTGACGCCTCCAGGCAAAGCAACTAGGGTAATATACACACCGGTCTCATCTTGTTCAACCCATTCATCACCCTGTTCAGGTTCAGCTTTCAATGTTTTATTTTTGTTTCTTGTTGTAGCTTCACAATGCGACACTTCAGTTTGACTTGATGTGCGATTGTCACCCAAGTCTGATCCATTAGAAATTATCAAGCTGTTTGATCCATTTGGAATTGCACCCTGGAGAGACAAAGGACTGCTAGGTTGCTCAGTTGCTGCAGAAGAAACATCCCAAACAGGAGTTGGGCTAGAATGAAAAAAGGAAGTTGAACTGGTGTTTCTCACTGCTCCAACAGGTAACATTTCAGCCATGTCCTTCAACTACCAAAAATCAATCATCAACCCGTGAATTCAGAGGAGTTGAATAAATCCAATCAAGAAATTCTCTTAGTTACAAAATGTTTTAAATAACAATACTATCTGGATTATAAGCGAGTAACTCAGTACTAAAACAAATGAAGGGCCATGATTAATGGAGCAGCTCTCACTATATGTCAGTCAGACTGGCTTCAAGAAACTTCCCGAGCGTGATATAAATACACCCACAAGTCTTTCTTTTGATTAAAGAAGTATAAGCTTCTGGCCTCATTTTTTCATACTTTTCAATTTTTTTATTTTCAACTAAACGATATCTTGGTTTTACCCAGGCAAGATGGCATGCCACACCAGCATCGAGCCCAGAAACCACTGTCCAGCACTGCCCATCTGCAAATCTAGAATTTGGCAGATCACAGCCAAACTAAGAGCCACTGGTCACCAGGCTACGCTGTGCCATGCCAGCCAAACCAAGAGCTACTGGCACCAGGCTACGCCGTGCTCTGGCCCAGTTTCATAATTTAATCCCCAGCACAGATGGATGCTGTGAAAACTTTCTTTTCTAAGAGGTTGACATCAGATACGGTTAGCAAAATAGCTATTATAAACTAGCTAAAAGTCAAAGATATAGAACGTGTCCCTCTCCACACAGTTTCAGCTGTAGTAAGCAAAAAATAATAGAATGGGATTCTTCACACACCAGTCAGGTTCCTAATGCCTGAAAGGCACCGATGAGCATTAACTCGCCAAATTCAAACATAAAACAGAATGTCCTCTACCCCTCACTCATTGTTTTTGTAAGCAAGGGTAAAAACCATGAAAAATAAAATTATGTTTTGAGGAATATCAACAATATGTGAAACATGTCCCGTCTCTCTCAAGGATCTGATGATGCATTCATCTATATAAAAAAACTTCTGCTAGTCCATTGAAACAAACAAAATGTAACCTAGATAAAAGAGCTTTAGATATAACTTGAGAGGGATAAGACAAAAGAAGATCAGAGTTGGGGCCAATTTGTCATAACTTCTTCAAGTAGATCTTATACTAATCGTGCTTTCATGAGTAGGAATCCAAAAAAGAAAAAAAAAATTTGTTGCACTACCTTAATAAGAAAGTTTTGCAAGGTTATGTCGGGAGAGATGACAGAATTTTTGAATTAAAATAAAGGTATTTAAGACAATTTAGCCTTTTTAAAAAGCTCGAAAATTGAGCTTCTCACAGTAGACATAAAACAGCTTTTCTAACCCCCATAAGCTCTTCTGTAGTTGAAACCAATGGAAAAGAAAAAGAAAAGAAAAAGAAAAGAGCTTCTGGCAATAAAGGCTTTTTGTGTAAAGATAAATCATACCAAACGGGCAATTACTCAACAAGGAGATGAAGGTTAGGTCAGTAGTGGAGAAGTAGACAGCAGCCAATACAGGGACGAGAAATCAGAGGGTAGATCAGGGCTTGCTAAACTCAAAGAAGTTGTGAAAGAAATGAAAGAAAGGCAAAATAAACAAGAGAGAACACGTTCAAATTAAAAAGCATTTTATCTGTTTGAGTTTGGATACAACTTAGAGATGATCCTTTGAACACAGAAATTTTTTATAACTAAACGCATTTTCATAAAATTAATATCCTTTATATTTGAAAAAAAAGGAATCATTTGGCAAACAATCAAACGCAACATATCAATCACTGATAGGATCTTAAATATTACATTCAAGACAATAAAATCAGATTTTTCTTTTTCTTTTTACCCCATAATATGGATGACCATCTGTGTTGCCTAAACACTATTTTACAAAATCCATGTCAACCTAGACATTCCTGACACTTTTGGACAATATTTCAAAAGCTTTGAAGCTTTCCGTACTGGATCTCACATTCAGAATGGCCTACTTTCCAAAATAACGCATCAAGTTCTCAACAGTACATATATAATGCAATTCATAAGACAGTTTAATCTAAACAATCACTCCAGTTTAATTGTACTCATCCTACATTTTAAGTTTGCTAAATTTGAAGTCAGTCACGTCACTGCACCTATTTCTAAGATGAACTTCAGTAATCTTAATTTGGGAGAATGCGCTGTCTTCTTCAGAGGAACACTTCTTCACTTGAACTGAAAAGAATTGCAGGTAGCTTGTATAGATATAGAAACAGAAATATCGAACTTACTTGGGCAGTAAGAGATTTAATCACATCTTTTGCTGCTCTGCACTTAGCAGTCTCTTCCCCAGCTACTGCAATAGCCTCCTTCAGCTGTTTGGTTGTTCTTTCGAGCTCAATTTCTTGAAGTTGAGCTTTACGAGTAAGTTCTTCAACCTACATAACATTGGGAATTAGCATAGCCAATCTAGCACCCCATACAGAGCGCTATCCAGAAATGAGCTAAAACCATAATAGGCAGCAGAGCCATACAGGTAGAAGGTTCTTAGTTTTGGTCCTCTTTAACATGAGATATGAAGAGAATAAGATAAGCCTTCACTGACAAATGATACTCTAGAAATGCAAATATATAATCAAAAGTAAAACTGCTATTTTCGATATTACTATAAATCTATAATAATTGTCATTAAAAATAATCCAAGTTAGGATTTGTAAAGTCCAACACTTGGTCCTGTTAGATGATGACAATTGCAAAATAATCTCTCCAGTATTAAGTTAACAAAATATATAAAGAAAGTTCCTAGGAAATGAAAAAATCGGAGGAACTAAAAATTAATCATGAAGCATAATTTGTTTGTACCAAAAATACCATGAACAGTGTTAAGTTTTACTGTCCAAGTCTATTGAAACAACGGACTTCCAATATTTCCTTAGGAGAAAAACATGCTCAGCTGTTGTCAATAAATCACACTTACACATTTTAAACGCTTGTATATTAATGCATATCTTGAGGTCAAACTTATGCATCAATTCTTGGCTAAAAATGGCAAGTTCCTTTAATTGAAAAGTGCATGACTTCTGAAGAAAACAACACAAGAATCATACAATCAAGAAAATTTCCAAACATAGATGATTGAGATTATAAAGGATAAGCCACATACTTGGGCCCTTAATTTAATAACTTCTTCGCTTAGACCTTCGCTTGTCCTCTTAGCATCATCTGCAACAAATTTTGGTGACGCAAGTCCTGAAAGAGTTGGGGTTGGTGTCGTGGCACGAGGTGGACTTGATCTTCTAGATGTAGGTGATGTTGCACGAGACATAATTCTTGATCCAGGAAGAGAAGCTGAAAAAAACTTCTTGGTAGACCCAAATAATGGATTTGAAGATTTAGAGTTATTAAGAGCATTGCTCTGTGAAACTCCATTCGGAAGAGGCATAACACAAGTACGGTTAAATTCTGGTTTCTTGTTTCTTTTGGAAGATACGCTCTCAATTTTTTTCAATGATTCCATAGAGGAATTTCTTCCAAGTTGGACGCGTGATCTTGAAACAAAATTTTCACTATGTTCAACAGCCTCATTTAGTCCCTGATTCATACTTCCTCTTCTACTCACAGCTGAATGGGATGAAGAGTTGGTTTCAGTTGCTTTTGTCAGTTTGCCAAAACAATTGTCACAGACACGATAAGGTTTGTTGGGGTTTGGTGCCATGGAGGCCTTGACAGACTTTTTACTGCTACATGTATGACAATATACAAGTCCACAATTATAACAATTGTGACGTTTCCTTTTGAAATTAAATGGAAGGCGGCATCCGGAACACATTGATTGATCAACACCAGAAACCCATTTATGAAGACATATTGCTGCAGTAAAACTAGTGCCGCAAACAATACTTTTGACTTGTTTATCTTTCAAAGCTTCAACCAATGATGGGGAATTTCTATCATCAGTGTCACCGTGACCCAAGCGACCATTCGCACCCTTTCCCCAGGTGTAAACTTCAGTTCTTGAAGTTAAAACTGCTACATGATAAGCACCACAAGCTATTTCTTCAACAAAATTCTTAGTAAGCTTCCCTTCCACAAGAGTAGGGAGCTTCCCATCGGCTTTAGGATCCCCTAGCTGACCATAAACAGGGCTTCCCATTGTGTATACATTGCCCGCAGTCGTGAGCGCAACAGTGAGGCTGTGTCCACAGGCAACTTGACAAAAGTTGGGTTCTACAAGAGTGGCAACACAAGTGGGAACCAGTCTAGCATCTTTGTCACCATGGCCAAGACGACCTCTATCTCCATCTCCCCATGTAAAAAGCTTTCCCGAAGAACAGTTGCTAGAACTTGAAGAACCAACCATTACTTCAACAACAGCAGCAGTGTGCCAAACACCACAAGCTGCTCGCACAGTGCGGAGGCCCTTAAGGGACTCCACTTCCCTTGGTGTTGACACACTTCTACGATCCCCGTGTCCTAAAACACCAAATGTGCCATCACCAAAAGTAAACAATTGCCCTGCAGATGTTACAACAGCCGTGTGCCAAGGTCCACAAGTAACAGATGAAACATGAATTCCCTCCAGAGGTCCATTTAATTTTTTGGGAAGCCATACACCCATGTCATTCCCATGTCCAAGAAGCCCGAAGTTGCAGTTGCTACCACCCCATGTGTACAAATCCCCAGATAGTGTAACAGCACAAGAATGGTGCTCTCCACATGCTACAAGTTCAATATTGATATTTTTAAGAGAATCTATGAGCTTTGGATGCAAGACATCTGAGTCTACACCATGTCCAAGTCTGCCGCCTAACTCTTCTCCCCAAGAGAAAACCTCTCCTTTCTTAGTTACCAAAGCAGCATGTCGTCCACCACAAGCTATATTCTGAACATCCAATACAACTGTAGATTCCACAGCCTTAGGAACAAGAGAATCCATCTTAAGGTCTGCATAACTTCCAGACCGATGTATACCCCCACCCAAAATGCCCTCACCAGTGCCCTCCCCCCAAATGAAAACATCTCCCAACGAATCACCATCATCATGACCAGATCCTTGACTTGATGAACTAACAGCACTTGATAAACTCACTCTAAAAGTATCCCCACTCAAGCCCTTTAAGTGCCCAGCTCTTCCATCTGAACATCCAGATGACAGAGAATTAACTGATCCACAAGCTGATTCGGAAGGAAGTAAAACCTTGGGAGGCACAGCATATAATCCTACATCAGATAATGCATTGTCCAAAACATTTTTAGGAGGACTTCCGTAAGAAGTATGAAGATGAAGGGGATCCAATCCATCCTATATCAGCAACAAGAAAGTTATCTCACTAAATGCACAAAAAAATGCAGTATTCTTTTTTTTTTTCCATGTTTCATTTTTTCTCCTCTTTTTTTAAAGAAACATACAAAAACTGCAGCATAGCACAAAGGGAAGAGGCAAAAGAAAAAAACCTTCTGCGAGCTACCACCACTACCAAATGGAGAGCTCAAAGGAGAACTCCTTTGTGTGTGCGCTCTAGGACTAGTTGCTCCAGATGAGACTTCATCACTTCTTGACCCCACTCTCCCTTTCCGATAATGGCTACGGGATATTACTGATTTTAGACCGGTAAACCAGACTTCAGCTTCATCTTTATCCTTGCAAATCTATTAAATAACATAAAAGGAAAAATCATCTAACAATTGCCGGGAGCAGACTCAAAAAATAACACCACATGAGTTTACTGAGGAAAGTTACTGAATTTATGGCTACCAAAAATGAATTTGCTTACCAAATCTAAAGACCTGTCATTATAGATAAGAGAAAAAGACTGATATTCTTTCTCAGGCCGAGGATACCTCTGAAATATTGGCTGCAATAACAAAAACAAGAATGACCATTAAATACATCATAATGCTAGAGAACTTAAAATTACACTAGAGAAGATGAGCAGCATTTGAATCCTTTATAAATAAAAGGATGCAAAAATGAGAAAAAGATATAAGTATCTCCTCATTTTCAGTCATCCATAATGCAAACGAAGATAAATCATGGAGTAGAAGATAAAAGAACAGAAATTTATGACGCTGCCCATCACGCGATTGTAGTTTTCAGTTTTAATGTAGATAGCCAGCCACAAAGTTATCAAATCATTCAAGAATTTAATCATGAATTATATAATATGAAGCTGACACGTAAAATACCATTAAGCCTCAGGATTGCTCTTTTTAAATTAGACTCTTGATAGTTGATCCCAAAACAAAAAGAGAGAAAAGGGATACTATTTCAAGAAAAAGAATCACAATATAATGCAGTAATAGTTGATAAAACAATATGCGAAAAAAATATATTCAATAGCCACTAGGCAACAATAGAAATATTTATTACATGTTCACACACATACACCCCCATAAATCTTTTCTTTCAATTTTATATTCAAAAGTGCAAAGTGATAACGAATTATAATATGTTAAAAACATAAAACTTCACATCTGAAATCCACACAAAATTTTATGCAGTTGAGCAAAAACTAAATGGCAGCTGTAAATTTTATGTACACCAAATTTGACAGATGCATTGTTTTTCCCCATGATATATAATTACCACATTATGCACATTGCAAGAAGTGAAGGAGATCTCAACATGTATGAACTTACCGTACGCTGACCAGGTATAATTCGGGAGACATGGCTTAGTTTAAGGTGTTTCTCTTCTTTTCCTGATATCCATATCAGAATTGTTTCATCCTGAACAAAGCATAAAGATGGTATACAACATACATTGCTTTAGTATAGTCAAATTAGAGGAGGTTTCATTTGCAGAAAACATCAAAAGCATGTGCACACCTATATGTTACATGATTCTGGACATAAAAGTGCCAGATGCCTTGAATGAATTAAAGAAAGGGAGGGAATTTAAAGTTTAGAAAAACTTATACTGAAAGTACTTAGAGGACTTGTAACAAGTAGATTCGAAGTAACATTGTGTCTGCGGTGAACTCATACGCACAAGCTCACACATGAACTATTCAAGATGGTCATTTGATACTACAACTGAAGGTTCTCTCTTTTCTTTCATTAATGATCATTTGATACTACAACTGAAGGTTCTCTCTTTTCTTTCATTAAGGAAAGAGATATGTAACAGGATAGGTAGCAAATAGTACATTGGAAGAACTTACAAGACAAATCACAAGAAACCTTGCCACAAAACTATGATCTGTTCATTTCTTTTTCGTTGTTGTATTTAATCTTCAGTTATATTTGTGTAAGGAAATGTATTTAAAAAAGTATCAAAGGAACTTTGTACATATTTTTTGCCTCACATATTACCTGCAAGAAGGGATGTCCAACATCACAGTCAAACTTTATATAGCCTATAGGACAACAAAATAATTAGCTGTAGGGACATAATGAAACCAAACTGCTGACCAAAAAATCCTAGTAAGGTTTCTTGAACTCCAATACGGCCTTATATCAACCAAGGTACTTCCATCTGACATTAATAAAATATATAAAGTTCTTTTTATAGAGATAACTGTCTGGTCAAGAAGCCATTGTCCTTCCCATAACCTTAATCCTTATACACTTGTAAGAGCAAAATAAGTTCCTTCCTATAGCTTAAGCTTTGGAGTAAGTTGTAACTTAATAATATAGTATTAGAGCCAGCTCGACCAAGTGGTCTTTTGTTCAATTTCCCCCCTTTATTTGATTGATTATAATTTGTGTCATGATTGGAGTTATGTCTATAGTTTTTGTTGTGTTTGATCTATGAGTAAATGTCAGTGGTGTGTTAGATATTAAATATAATTTTCTGTCACAAAGTTGTTTAGCACTGCCTTCTTGGCGATGTTTACTAACTATTCTACAAGTTACTGCTAGATCCATAACTTTAATATATTATGTAACTTCCAATATTTAAGCTCTAACACTGCACCTGAACCACAGAACACACCACAAGCTAAACAGCAAACACATGCACAGCTTATCATCATTTGATTAATTAACAATCTTATCATCGTTTGATTAATTAACAATAGGGGAACTCAATCACAAGACCACTTGGTCAAAAAGGCTTTGATACCATGTTAAGTAACCTCTACATGAGAACTTCATCTATTAGGTAAGGGTCTAACATAGTATTTAAGCTCTAACAGTACTCACAGGATAACGAGATGCTCTCCTACAAGAAAAGCTGACTCACATAGTTAATGACACATGGTTGGAATAAGAAGTCATCACTCAGGGACCAAGTTGAGCACTGCAGTTACTGCATTAGTTCTAGGAGTCAAATAAAGCCTGCTTGGATGCTACCATAGACCATAATTCAAATTTTTAACCACATGCGTGAACTTTGTAAAGTTTACTAAATTTATAACCTTTCATACAGTAACACAACACCAACCAATTAATTCACATAAATGATATTATGTGCTGATCTACATAAGAAAGAAATAAAAGGAAATCCATAAAATGATGGATGCACATACCGTGATCTGATGAAAATCCATAATATGATTTCAGTTTATTAGAAAGTAAGAAAAGCTAAAAGAAAATTACTGGAAATCCAAAATATTCAATCTTACATTGGCCAGTCTGAAAGGACAAAATTTTGGCTTCCCTCTACGCCCATACTTTAGCAAGTGTGCTCCTTTTTTAAGAGCAGTAATGGCCTGTGATTAAGAAAAAACCAAGAATTCGAATTAACATAAACTAAGAGCACAGAAAACTGAATTTTAAATAAAAGGAACATCAACTCGTCATATATATGACAAGAACTTATTCTGAAAGTATGATTCTAGAAACTATAAGAAAGAAAAATATCAAAACAGAGGGAATATCACATATTTCTTATCTGCACTAGTCTGCTAAAGATTAAAGAAATGCAATGAGAAATGGTTCACATACAAAGGCATTTTTCTGGGTTTCTTTCTCTAAAAGCCTCTAT
This sequence comes from Zanthoxylum bungeanum, assembly GCA_019454045.1. Taxonomy (NCBI): domain Eukaryota; kingdom Viridiplantae; phylum Streptophyta; class Magnoliopsida; order Sapindales; family Rutaceae; genus Zanthoxylum; species Zanthoxylum bungeanum. Next base: position 28,212 of record SKCR01035096.1, read on the forward strand.
CTCTTTTTAAAATATAATACACTAGCAGAGTGGGCAATACTGGTAAGGGAACAGTGTTGTTAAAGACGCAAGGAGCACTAAGCACAAAGGGTCCTACGGCCTAGGCGCGAGCCTAATGTAGGTGGACCGCAAATTGCAAATTGCGAAAAGAAAAACATAAATATCCAACCGACTAAAACAAAGAGAAATCACTGAAAATATATCAAAAATAATTACAATAATACAAATACTAATAATTTAAATTAATGTATTTGTCGAAATTTAAAGCTCATCCTAAAATCTATCTTAATTTATTAAAGAAATGTTATACAACTTGATTTCGGGTTAGGTGGGTCAATTCGAGTAAGGCTTTCTCACACATTTTTATGAGGCGCGCCTAGGAGCACCTAGGCGTATCTTAAAAGCGTGTCTTTGTGCCTAGGCGCACGCTTGATGAAGGTCGCATGACTTGACCCTTCACGAGGCGCCTGAGCCTGAGCCTGAGCCAGATGCGCGCCTACATGCTTTTGAGGCGCGCCTTTGACATCGATGTAAGGGAATGTGTTATGATATGATTATTAGCATTTTTTCAATCAGAACATCATAAATAATATTCACGTCATATAAAAATGTTGGTCTATTTAAAATATCTCTTGTTAACTATCTAAATTCAAATCTAGCTAACACTAATGTGGCTAAAATCCTTTTTTTTAACGAGTTATTAAAGCAAAAATTCGATTGATAAATATGTTCCACTTCAACATGATCCTCCTGTGAGACAGCACAAGGTGAACAATGATATGGTGATATAGCTATATTATTAAAGAAAAAGTTCCAAAATACCATCTATTTCAATAAGATCCTCCTGTGAGACAACACAAGGTGAACAATGATACGGTGATATAGCTATATCATAATCACGTTCACGTATGTTTTTAACCATTTTACTTATGCAGTTTAGTTATCTGCTTTGGAGTGGAGATATGAAATGTGTGATATTCACTCTATTGAACCCTGTTATCAGTGACTCAAGCCTAAATCTCCTATTTCCAAATCTAACTTCTGTTTTTTTCCCCATAAGACATTTCTCTAGCATCAATCTCTCAATTCACGCCACGCGTACGCACGCTATTATTCTCCTTATAATGGAAAGTTTTAAACGAAACATATTCTCCCCAAGCCTATTTATTCTAGGTCCTTTTGCCATGTTTTTTAAAAAAAAAAAAAAGTACTACCAACTTTCACCAAACATGATCAATTGATCAACCCAAATACAGCTCCATTATCAATCAACAGCAATGACTTACACTTCTAAACCATACCACGCTGTATACTTTTAAACCCTATAACCTTCACAAAAAATGTGACAGCAGCAAATAAGGCAAATATAAAAATAATAATAATAAACGGCATAATATGTAAAGACAAGTCTTACTTTAACATACTAAAATATCTCTAAATATTCACATCAAAGGGGTTGAGCTTCAGAGCATCATTCTATTCGAGAATAAAATATCATCTAATAAAAAGAAATCAATTAATAATACTGAATGCTACTTGCTTAAGAGTTACCTGCCATCCCACATTATTAAACAAATCAAATAAAGAAAGAAATAAATTAACATTTCAAATAACGAATAACTTCTCAACATTGTACATTCAACAACTTTTATAATAGCACAGATAAAAATTAAGCTTAAACAATAAAACATCAATTATCTCTCTTTTTCTTTTTCCCCTCAGAGATCAACTATAAAATTAACTTCAGAGCAACAAAATTATAAATAACAATAACAGTAAAAGCTGAATATAACAAAAATATAAAAAAAATAATAATAATAACAATAATTTACCAGCTCAATGTCCCTCTCCCCAGGCGCCGCCGCCGCCCCAGTAGTAGCCATCAAAACCCTAAGATCAACCACAATCGCTTATATAGAATTGAAATTCCACATTTATAATTACTTACTTCTTCATGCTTTGTAAATGAAAAGCAAAACAAATTGAAGCTCTCGAATCGTGAAAAGTTTAATTTGCGCTATAAATTTTTTTGAGAATTAATTAATTCGAAGAAAACTATGATAATCGGGGCAGTCGTTTTTCGAATGGAAGCAAGACGACAAGAATAAATGATTAGAATGTGTGATGTGACCGAAGAAGAATATTTGAGAGGTCCGTTTGGTTCGAGGGAAAATACGAGGGAAAGTGAGGGAAAATGAGTGAGAAAGCTAAGAGTGATGAGGTGTAAATTTTGTTATTTATTTTATATTTATTATTTAGGAAAGATAGAGAGAGAGAGAGAGAGAGAGGAGGGGTGAAGAGAGAATCTGCTGAGAAAAGTGATTGAAAATGATTGATTCTGTCTAGAAAGAAATGGTATATACTGTAGCCAAAGTCTTTTAATTTGCTTTGATGGGCTTTTTAGTCCATCCGTTTACTTTTCACTGTTCTATTTTGTTCATTAGCCAGTGGTTTTTCGCCACGTTTGCAAAAGATCAGTGACTCTGTGCGCTTTAATTTATTTGAAAAGAATTAGAAGCTTAATAATTATTCGTAAACAAAAATGAAATTTGATGTAGGCCATTTGATAATATGATAAAATTATGTTTTAATTAAAAATATAATTTTTAAGTATTTAATTTATGATAAAAAAATTTGGATAATTTATAGTAATTTTTTTTAAAAAAAATTAAATTTTGTAAAAGTTTAAAATTTTGACTTTTATACACCATCAAAATTTTTTTAAAAAAAGTATCCTAATTTTCAAGTTTAGTTAACGCACTTTTACATATCACCGTTTCCTAATCATACGTTTGTTCATCAATTTTTTTTTATCACAATTTCCAAATAGAGTCGTAGCTAATGTGTCTAACTGCAAGAGATTAGAAGTAGAAATGGACAGGGACTGGTTTGATCTAAAATGAGATATATATATATATATATCTATATTATAAAGCACAATGGTGTTGGAGGAAAGAGAGTGCATCCAACGGCTCTCTTTATGTGGCTTAATTAACGGCTCAGATCATTTCATTGGTAATTGGGGGGAAATAGAGTGAATTGATTGATGGAAATGGTCAAAATTTTCAAATTTTCAAATAAAAAAATAGAAAGTTAAAATAAAATCATTTAATTTTGTAACAACGTGTCGTAGGCACGGGCCAAATACTGTAACACCGTGCCGTAGGCACGGGCATCATTTAATTAAAAAATAAAATCATTTAATTCTGTAACACCGTGCCGTGCCGTAGGCACGGGCATCATTTAATTAAAAAATAAAATAATTTAATTCTGTAACACCGTGCCGTAGGTACGGGCTAAATACTGTAACACCGTGCCGTAGGCACGGGCAAAAACTAGTATATATATATATAATGTTAATCCTTTATGTGCATATTTTATGAACTCGTCTAAAGTCCTATTTAGGACAACTCGGAGCCACAGACTTAAGCTCGAGTTTTATGAAATATGGATTAGTTATCTCAAAAAAATATGTTAACTTATTAATAGGGTTGGCAAAAATCCTGAATTCTGGTTGGGATTTGGGATCTTCATGCGGTATAGATATTGGGAGGATTTTTGAATTTTTTTTTTTCCCAATTACAAATCAAGTTGAGATTTAGGATGATTTTCATACTCAATCTATGATACGTCTCGACTCATTACTTTCCCAAAATCCTATCATAATTTGAAATAATTTTTAGTTCTGATTGATATCTTATAGAGATTCAAGACGATTACATAAATGAGCCGAAATTGAGATTGCAAATCTCAACCTTACCACCCCCAATGAGTGTGGCTTGTTGGCAAAAGATTTAGGACTTAATTGTCAAATTATGGATTCAGAATTAGGAGTGTATTTCTTATAAGAGTCTTAAACGCAGCTGATGATTTTATCCATTTTACTAGATCGAATAGAGTGTTATGGCGATTTCAAAAAAGAAATCTCAACCAACGGACTCTGCAAAAGTGAGTCCAAGCTGTAAAGCCCACATGATCTCTTAAGGCTTCAAAAGAGGCCCAAAAGGTTTGGTGTTGTAAACAATGCATTAATAATTAGTTTATTTTATTTATTTATTTTTTCAATTTTTAGGCAGTAATATTTAGGCCTCTTGATAGTGTAGGATGTATACTGTTGAAGACGACTTGGCTTTATGATCAAGTTACTTCTTATCCTGAATATTCTATTTGTATAATGATGGTAGGAAATTTAAACCTTGTTGAATAATGAAGATTAGATTTAACACTCATCACAAAGCTTCTGCTTAGTCAATTGTGAATTGTAAGGGTGGCAATGAGCCGGGTTCGGGCCAAACTTATTTGAATTTAGGTCCGGGCTCAAGAAAAGTCTGGTCCGGGCTGGCCCGTCTCAGGTTTAGGTCGGGCCAGGCTTTACCTGGGCCCGATTTTTTTAATATAAAAAATTATATATATATAATTATATATGTATATATTTTATTTATTTTAAGCTCGGGTCGGGTCGGGCCGAGCCTGAGCTTTTTTAGTTGAACCCAGTCCAATTCGGGCTTTTTTGCCACTCTTAGTGAATTGTTATTGGATGTCTCTATATGGGACTCATCATCGGGCTATGCATAAAAATACATTGTCTACAGTTGCCCCCACTTTGATAGGCTTGTGCAGTGTGTGACAGTGACAAGTTTATTAAAGTCAGGCATGCATTTTTACTTATCTAGTTCATCGGGCATTTCCAGACTTGCCTGACTGTGTTATAGTTTGATTGTTGTTCGATGGGTCCTCGGGCCCTTTGATGCTTCGATCGGTGGTGAGATGTTTTTGTTTTCGGGCTTTATTCTCGATGCTTTGAATGGTTGCGGGCTTCAGTCTCGACTTTGATGAATATGGGCTTTGTTCCCGATAGACCATTTGAATGGTTGCTGGCGTTATTATTGACTTGATGGTCTTGGGATTTATTCTCGATGGACCATCAAGTGCTCTGATGCCTCGATCGATTGTGAGATGCCACGATCTCTTCTCTGATAATAAATAAACCCTTAGGTCCCCAGATACCTCGATCAGTTTGAGATGCCTCAATCTCTGTTGTGATGATTGATGAACCCGCAGGTCCCCCGATGCCTCGATCAGTTTGAGTTGCCTCGATCTCTGCTGTGATAATTAACCAACCCGTAGGTCCCCCGATACCTCGATCAGTTGGAGATGCCTGGATCTCTACTGTGATTATTGACGAACCCGTAGGTCCCGTGATGCCTCGATTAGTTGGAGATGCCTCGATCTCTGGTGTGATAATTGATGAACCCGCGGGTCCCCTGTCGCCTCGATCGGTTTGAGATGCCTCGATCTATGCTGTGATAATTGATGAACCCAAAGGTCCTTATTTCTCCCAATTCATTCGGTTCTGTCTTATATATATCCTCATTCCTGAGACTCTACTTATTCCCGGAGTTGTTTATGACGCTTTAACCTCATTCCTAAAGCTACCCCATGTTCGGAGTTGTTTGTTGTTTTGTCCTCATTCTCGAGATACACACTCTATTCTCGGGGTAATTTGCCATTTTGTCCTCATTCTCGAGTTCTTATTCATTCTCGGAACCATCTACCATTTTTCCCTCATTCTCGAGGTTTCACTTCATTCTCGAAGTTGTCTGATGTCCGTCCTCATTCTCAAGCTTTTATTTTTTCCTCAAAGCTGTCTGATGTTCATCCCACTCCCGAGGTTCCACTTCATTCTCGAATTTGTCTGATTTTTATCCTCACTCTCGTGGTTTTATGCCCAAGTCTTCATTGCGAGACTTCATCCCTCAAGACTTATTTCCAAATCTTCGTTGCGAAGCTTCATCCCTCATTTCTATTATAGTCATTCTAAAATCAAATTTTTTGATCTCAAGGTATTCTAAAACCTATTTCTACTGTAGGCATTCCAACACTTAACTATGCCGTGGGAGTTGCCCCTATCCATCACGTCTGGGCCGGCTTGGCCCCCCGTTATTTCTCCTAGGCGGGCTTGTCCCCCAAGTATCAACCTTCTGACTATCGGGTGCTCCATATCTAGACTGCAATGGAAATATTCTATATCTTGCCCCATTTCTTGAAGGCTCTAGTAGCATACCTTATTTCTTGGGAGCTTTTGCTTGTTCAGTTTCCTGAAAAGAAATGTTCTCTTAATTTATGCATGTATGCATGTACATAGATTCCTAATTGCATGCCCTATTCTTTGGCTTGGGAGTAGCAATGCTATTTCGTAGAGATATCGTCAGGTTTGTCTAGCTTTTTATTCAAGCTGCCCTTCGGGGTTCTCCAATCATCTATTTTGCTTTCCAAATTATTTTTCTTATCATGCAATGAATCTTTTTATGTTCTCAAAAGCTTTAAAATATTCCATCACTTTCCAAAGTATGAGCATTATCTGAATTCAAAACTCAATTTCAACAAAGGTTTCACCTTTCAAATTCTTCTTCAAGTGTGTGTGTGGTTCTTTTACCAGGAATTGCATGCAACCCGGATTGGTTTATGCTAGCGTCAAGTATAGATTAGTGCTAAAACTTTGGTTCATTTTTCATCTTTTATTGATTAAGGTAATTTAACTCCTAATTAGGGATCAACATGATTTCAGAATTTCTCAAATATCTATCTTATATAGAGTTCATCCCTAGATTTCTTAAGTCGTCAAATTGTTTTTATACGCAAAGACTCCATATTTATGATGGGAGCCCCAGATTACTCAATAATTTTACCAACTCAAGTTTATTTGCATACCCGATATTTGAGTTATCGTTTGACGTAAAAGTAGTCATGGGGTTCACGATACTCCTAGTAACTAAACAATCCAAACAACATAGTAGGTTTGTGGGATTCATTTTCTTTCATTTTCTTTTTTCTTATTTTTTTTTTCTTTTTTCACAATTTTTCTTTTTCTCATTTGCGTCCTCTCCTTAACCTAGTGTTATCTTAGCCTTAGCTTCGGAAGAAGGTTAAATGAATGTCAAATGGTTTTGATAATTTCTACAAGTTGTGCCAGTATAAATTATTTTTAAGCAAACAATACAATTCTAAATGCAAGTTTTAGTGCGAATTTATGGATAACATTCTGTTAGTGATTCCAAAGTTTAAAAAATTGCTTTAAAAATTTAGACATGCTCATTCGTATCAAGAGATGAAATATTTTGCAAAACCAAATTTATTTCAAAAAATGGAGTCATTACATGATAAAAAGTAAAGATGCAAAATGTAATAATTTGAAATCCGGTTAATGTATGGTCGTGGGTACTTCAGAGTCGGTATTCTGCCATAGTCAATCAAGTTATAGATTTCATGTCTAAAGTGGGCACATCCATCCATCTCATGCCTTGGATCCAATGGAATGCACAAACAGAGTTGTCAAGATTTCTTGGCGGTGGGTTTAGCACATGCCTTGGATCTAATGGTTTTAATAGGCATTGTCTCTTATGTTCATCCAAAATATCGGACATCGGTCTTCCAAGGTTGCAGAAATGTCACTTTGGGACAATATTTGTTGTTCCGCATCCTGAGCTTATTCCACTGTTCTTCTTACGACGCCTTTAGTCGTAGAGCTTCCCATACCCACACCTCGAATGCTTGTTTCAGCCCTATTCGTCTGTGGTGTCGTCCACTTGATCATAACAGTGGTCAAAGTTAGTAATTGTTCAGTCATTTTATTTAACTTATCATTCATTCGGTCTATGTGTGAATTGTTATTATTGGCCATTCTTAACCTTTGTTGATTGACCTCCGACTAACTCAATCGACTGATACGATGGCTGCAATAAAAATGTTTGCGTGATGTATGTATGCATGTAATGTGTGGGATGCTCAACTAGCATATATCTTTCCAACCTTATTTCTCCCCCACATGTGGTAAGTCCAATATATGCCATAAGTTTGACTTAGCTTATGTACCAACCATGGAGGTACATAAGCTCGTTCTCTCATACACTATAAATGGTAAACCTTCGTTACCTTGGTTCATTTTCTTCACTAAAAGACAAATACCACCCATTTACATAATGACTAAACTTAATATGGGGATCATGCCATTGTCTATAAACTATGAAGTAGACCCTTAGTAATCTTATTTTTTTAGGATGGGCTTCGAAAGGTTTAGAGATATTCAAATGGGCAAGAATAAGGCGTACCATTTCTGGATGAAAACTAGTAGGGGCATCGTTATCATGTTTTGGCACGTTTGGATCCTAACTAAATATTTTTAGGTGCAATGCGGTTTTCATACAAGGTGGGCCGTTATCATTTCTAAGTATTTGGCCCAATTATCATGAAAATGTAAACTTGGCCCAGTTGAAAAGATCCAACAAGTTTTACATCCCATGCCAAAGGGGTCAAGGTACTTCAAATGATTAAATGCCCAAACACAAGCATAAGAGAGACTCTTATAGGATTATCAACTATGGACTTTTTACGTGGGCTCATAAAAGTGTAAGAATTATCCTCTTATCGGCGAAGGGTTGTCCACAACTAGGTCTCCACACCCCAGGGTTCAATCAACCAAATGAACATGCCTTTTCATACACAAGGATATGAATGGATGTCCATAACTCGGTCTCCACACCCAAGGGTTTAATCGATCAAATGAACACACCTTTACCCAAGGGTACGTACCAATAAGTGGTGGTTATCATTACATACCAATCCACTGCCTTGAGTGAAAATGATTTCTCGATATGCAACACCATCAGGTTTAAAAAGGGTATGCAAAAGATAAAGACATGGTTAACCTTAATCTCCCCATAAATACTACAAGACATTTTTTCGGGGCTGATTCTTTATCCCCAGTGGAGTCACCATCTGTAAGAGTGAAGTGGGGTTTAACGTTATGCCTATGACATCAACGACACTACACTATTGGGCTTAAAGCCCGTAGAGGGTACAAATAGCCCCATGAAGGGACTAACTAGAGAATAAGAGAGTTGCCACCCAGTATAAAAAACACTGGGAATGATTTAAGGCCGCACTACACCTCTCGTAAGGTGCGACCTTAAAACCTGTTTGGGTTTAGAATGATCCCTTGCTGATACCAGTATAATATTTACACTTAAAAGATGTATCCCCATATCTTATAATACAAGAGCATGCAAAACAGTTTTGTAACAACCAATAGTCTTTACTACTGTTACAAATTTGTAACGATCGATAGTCTCTACTACTGTTACATTGTAGTACCGTGGTATTATGGGATGAAGGTAACATAATATAAATTATGTTGAGACACATATACATTCATGGAACTACTTTGGGGATAATGGGTAAATTTCCCGAAATTCTGATTTGAAACTGTATAATATTCCACTCCGGACAGCCCATAGTATTTGGGCCATAACTTTCTCATACGAACTCTGATATTTATGAATTTTATATCTCCGGAAATATGAGATCGATACCTACAACATCCGCGTTTAATATTTTTCTAAATTCGGAACAGAAATATGTCAAAAACGCAAGTCAAATATTCAGATGAATAGTGACTTCGGACCTATCTAGAAAAATCTCAAACTTTGTCCACATTTCTACACTTTTCTCCATGAATACAAATATCAAATAAGCCCAAGTATATAAGGAGATTACTATTCAATGCTCACAAAATTAGAAAACAAGAGAATGAAAAAAAAAAAAAAGTGGGAAAGAAAAGAGAAGAAGAATAAGGGAAGAAAATAGAAGAAGAAGAGAAAGAAAAGAGAGAAGATGAAGCAAGGAAGAACATTGTCAACCATTGAAGACTTGGAAAATGAAGGGAATAATAAAGAATAAGGTAAGGAAACTTGACCCAAAACTTAATTTGTTGGATTTTGGAAGTTTGATAATAAAATAGAGATGTTGGCATGATGATGGTTGCTTATTGTTGATTGATGAGTAAAGATAGTGATTGTTGGAGTTAAGAACCCAAATTTTTAAAGTTTTAAAGGGGTAGTTAAATCATGGATAATGAGATTAAATCATTGTTTAAAGATGATAATTTGACATAGAATATGTGAATTTGAAGTTCAATAAGTTGATTTGTGCAATAATTTCATTATGGAAGTGTTTTGTGGTGATTTTGATGGACTTTGAAAATAAAAAATAGAATCCTGGAAAACTGGTTCGCGTCCCAATGCTAAAGGGTTGTGCGTCACGACGCGCAATGGAAAAATGGTAGGACATTTCTGGAATGTTGCGCGTCGCGACGCGTAAAGATTTGAGTCACGACGTGTGACCCAAAATCATCCCAAATCAGTTTTAAACCATCCCAGTTCCACCCTAGCGTGTTAGAGACCACCCTTAGGGTCTCGTATCAGTTCGCGTACATACATTACATCTTATTACAAGCATAATATACCAAGTGACGATATCACGTACTTGAATTGAGAAGTTTAGCCTAGTTCCAAACTTGTCTCATGGTTTATAATCTAACCAAGTTACCGCTTATAGACCATTGCAGGAATTGTAATTTCCTTCGACGAAGTGGTATAGCACCAGCCGGATTCCAACCTGTGAGTGGACACTTTCTTTTAAATTGATTTTTATTATATTATTGTTCATATCAGACTTACTTTTCGCTATTAGGGCATTAGCCAATTTTATTATTAGTTGTATTTTGTTTAGCATGTTTTAAGGAATGATTTAGAAAAGAAATGTTTTCAAAACATGAGTTTTATGTTTTCGAGGCATGGGGGAAAAACCCACCTCAGTATGTAACTTGATTCAGATATGGAATTGACGGACAATACATGTGCATATGTAGAGGACTGGGGGGACGGCGATACGTAACACCCCCATATCCTAGTTCAAGACTAGGGATGACAGATGCCCATAGATCCTAGTTTCAGAGCTTGGAGGTTCGCATAGATCTGCACCCCCAGTTCTACTTTCTGGGAAAGGAGTGGCATATTTTGGGGGACGACGATACGTAACGCCCCAAAGTCATGGATTTGCACTCCTGGCTCTAGTTAGACGTATGGGGGGACGGCGATACGTAACACCCCCATACGTCAGGTTTTCAGAGAGAGATACAGATATCAGAAATAGTTTTAAGAAAAGGTTTTTAGAAAGAAAATTTTCAGAAAATAACAGTTTTATAAGAAACTTTCAGCAAAGATAAGTTTTACAGAAAAAGTTCAGAATAGATTTTTAGAAAGAAGCCCAGAGTTTTCAGATAGTAAAAGAGTTTTCGTATAAAGCTATTTTTGAACTTTGGTTTTAGAACAAAATATTTTTATAACAGTATTTCAGTTTTAGTCCACTCACTTAGATCGTACAATGGTCTAACCCCCACTCCCAGTGTTTTATTTTACAGGTTCTTGGAGGACGAGCTCGGGAGGATGGATAATGATGTAGTCACTATGGTTTGGAGTCCACCAGTTCAAGTCAAAGAGAGTGAGAGTCCAGTCAGAGTCAAATAAAAATCATGTATTAAGTTTTTGGTTATGTGATAGTCATTGTAAAAGTAAGTGTTATTGAATACATAGTTATTAATGTTAAGTTTGTATATTATGTTATTAAGTTTGGGCTACGGTCCCATACATAAGATATTTAAGCATAGAAAAGAGTAATAATATTGTTCATGGTTAGAGAGTCAGAGGCTGAGGGGAATAGTACGACATATTCCATGTCGGTAGCATCTATCGGGTTGGGGATGTTATAAAAATGGTATTAGAGCATGGTCTAGGGAGTCAGTGACTGCAGTGGGCAGAGTGCTGGGGTCTGGTATACGCAGTATGTCCGGGATATCCGTATACGAGGCACTAACTCTCCAGTATCTGATCCTCGAGTATGTCCTCAAGATCTATAGACAGGTTAGTAAGCTTTCCCAGACTATTCGAATAATATTCCTTACGAGAACAACTATACTCTAGATCCAAGTTGAATAATTCCCATGTAGTTATCATGGCTTATCACCAGAAGTTCAGAACGAGCTATGTGTTAGGGCAGTTGTGGAACCCCTAGGGTCGGATCGGTGCCATGATCAGTAAAAATGGGTCTAACCCATGGATATCAAGTATGGGTGTAATTTTAAATTATTTAATGAAATACTATATTCCATTACGAGTGTATAGGAAAAAACCGGGACTAAATAAGAGTCCGGAAACTCAAAAATGAAGTAAAACAAAATTATCGCGCGCAGCGCGTACTACAGTGCACGCTCGCACTGTGTGCGCTACAGTGCGCGCGCAACAACAACCTTTGCTTTTTTTTTTTTTTTTAATTTCATTTCACTTTCTCTTTTCATTTCCTTCAGCTCACATTCCAGTGAGCTGAAGGAATTAGAGTCTTTGACCCTAATTATTTCCGGTCTTCCCTAAACACTTCGAACACACTCAAAATTAATTTTTAATTTCAAAACCAACATTAACATATGTTATAGAATAAAAATTAAGTTTGTCAAAATATCAAATATTTTTACAAAAATATAAATTTATTCTAAATACGCACTTGCGTATATTTTTAATCTATTATACAACCCAAATTAGAATCCCAATAAGAAATGTCTCGTGAACAATTCTAGGTCACCCAAAGGTGGTCAAGTGATTTTAGAATGGTAGCAATAACTCTAAGCTTTAATCTAGAGTTCCAAACTCTTATTAATTGATCCATGTCCAACATGAACATCTTTGACCTAAATTATAAGCATGTTGTGTTTATACATTTAAAGTATCCTAACATAATTGATTAACATTATTTCAAAATTAAGCTATGTGATCATGCATATAATACACAAATGAACATAGCTTAGGAGAAGATCAAACATTACCTAGTAAGCTTGATGCAAGATCCAATCTACTTCTCATTTGTTGAAATTGTTGGAGAACCTCCAAGGAGTGCAAACTTGACTCCAAGATCCAATCTTGTTTCTAATGTTACCAAGCTTAACTTCAAGATCAAATCTTGATTTCTCATAAATGAAATGTTGTAGAGACCTCACAAGCTTATTTAAACACTTCTCAAACTTAGGCTAATCTCTCTAAGAATTTGCTTGTATTTGTACTTGTAATTAAAACCTTCCTAAAGCTTGCTATTTATACAAAATTTAGGAAATTTTTAATTAATAAAAGTTGTAATCAACTTTTAAGTGGGCTTAATCTAATTTATCCAAATATGTATAATTAGGTGTGACTAATCTTCATTGTCTCCCACTTTAATTTAATCCAATTAAATCAAGCCAAGGATTAGGAAATGGATTAGTTAAATGTTTCCTACCTTGATGCGATGAGAACTTAAATTAGTGATTTCGTGTTTGACTATATATATATATATATATATATATATATATATATATAATTGACATGTTAGGTTAAAAGATGGTAGTTAAGGTATATCCTGAGATCGAAGTTCGAGATTACGTATGGTTAGGATAATCGACTACCACATGTATGGATATATGGAAGTGTATGAATCAGTACTAATATGTATTCGTGTATGTAAATGTATGAGTATGTATAAGCATGTGTATTAGCATATGAACGCATATTTGTATATGTATGACACAATTGGATATGTATGATTTGGGTATAAAGGATTGGTAAAGGAAATAAGTATGACTTTAGAATTTGTAATAGTACGTGTAGATGTGTGTCATTGGGATAAGTTTGTTATTGATCAATTTATATGATTTAGAGGTATAAAGGTTGAGTTGGTATAGGCTAAAGTCCTTTTCCAAGTGATGGAAGTTCGTGATTGATTGGATACGTATATTGTTGTGGTTTTATCAGGGCGGCGCAGCGGAAGAAGCGCGGTTCGGGCGAAATCATAGTTTAAAATTTTTAAACTTACGAATAAATTATTCAATATCAAATATTAATAATTTATTCATATTTCACCTCAACATATTTATTCGATATCAAATAACGATATAAATAATATAGAAACACCGCAAAATTTTTACGAAAATATTTTTCCGTAAAATAGTATAAAATAAGTTTCCGAACAAACCGACCGACTAATGGACATGGGGACTGCCCAGGTCAGCCCCAAAAACTTTTGGACAGTTCGTGGATTGCCCGAACAGTGACCATTTCACTGTTTAGGCATCCGCTATCCGATAACGCTGTTTTTCGCCATTTTCTCATATTTTCTCTCCGAAATAATTTCCGGTAATTATTTTTCTTGGGCAATTGAAATAAACTTATTTATTTTAATTACTCAATACTTGAAAACTGAAATTTTACCCAAGAAATCATATTTCTTGAAAATTACCGTTTGACCCATATACTTTGTATTTTGTTCATTTTAGTCATCAAATTGTCAAATATAATTTTGGGTGATTCCAAATTAATTCTAAAATGATTTTTAACATGTCCAACACATCAAAATATAAATTACAATAAAATCCCCACTAAAAGAAAAAATTGCCGAGAAGCCCTTTAAGGAATTCAAATTTTATAATTTTATCCAATCTTGTTCAAAACAAGTCAAGATCAAATCCAATCAATCCCAAATTTAATATGCATCATATACACACCATTATATATCACATATATGAAAATTCCCAAAATTGGATTAGGTTAAGAACCCTAATTTCTCAAATTACTCAAATTGATCAATTTACACTAAATTGAATAAATTCAACACTTTAATCAATTCTTTAACACACCAAACAAGTTTCACCACTTGAAATAACTCAAGAACAATTCTAAATCATAAATGAGTGGCCTTAAAACTCTAGAATGGCAACTTGATTACTAATTAATCTAAAAAATGCTTAATAACCAATTATAAGCATACTTTGTTAATAAACTTGCAAACATCTTTCCAACAAGTCTCAAACCAATTTAATTACATACTTAAATAGTAGATAAAATTATAAGCAACACATGTTGAAGTTTAGAAACATGGAAACATTTTTCTAGTTGAAGAAAGTTGGAAAATACTTACAAAATCAAATTTTCCTTAAGCCTTTTCCATTGTTCTTCAAGTTTTTTCTCTTAAACTTTACTTGTAATTTATTTGGTAACTTGTGTTGTGTGAAATAAAATGAAACAAAAACCTTTTTATATTTTCCTTCAAATTGCCAAAAATAGCAAAGGAAAAATAAAACAATTTTTTTTAATTTCATTTGAATTTCATTA
>SKCR01035097.1:0-42557 GCA_019454045.1 Zanthoxylum bungeanum
TTAAGTGTTATTGAATAACATTGATTATTTACTTTGGCCAATTAGATTAATTGGATTAATCTGAAATTACACAAGGGCTTTGTAGTAATTTCATAAATATCTATACCATTTTAGGATATTTTGTTAATTATAAATTTGTAATAATAGATGTATTTGGCTTGGTTTAATTGGATTAAATCAAAGTGTTAGACATATAACAAATCCATTAATTAAACTGTCTTGATTTAATTTGATTAAATCAAAGTGGTAGACAAAGGTGATTAGTCATACTTAATAATACATGTTTGGGCAAATTAGATTAAGCCCACATAAAAGTTTATTAGAACTTTAATTAATTAAAAATTACATAAGTTTTGCTATAAATAGCAAGCTTGAGGAAGATTTTAATCAAGCTTGAGAAAGCTAAAAACAAGCAAGAGGTATAGAAATTATCCTAAGTAAAAGAAGTATTTAGCGAAGCTTTGGAAGATCTCTACAATATTTCAACAAGGAGAAATCAAGATTGGATCTTGGAGTCAAGCTTGCTAGCATCAGAATCAAGATTGGATCTTGGAGTCAAGCTTGCTAACTTTGGAAGTTCTCCACAACATTTCAATAAGGAAAAGTCGATTGGATCTCTTAATCAAGCTTGCTAGGTAAGTTTGATATTCTCCAAAGCTATGTTTTTCATTAGTGAGTTATCATTAGTGAGACATATAGTGTTGAATTATGTATTGGATACATATTAACATAGCTTGATGTTGAAATTAAGCTAATGAATTATGTACGGAAGCTTTGGAAGTATAAACACAATATGCTTATTATTGGTCGAAATATATATGTAGGACATAAAAATAAAATTAGAGTTTGGAACTCTAGATAAAAACTTGGAGCAATGGCTACCATTCTAGAATCACTTGACCACCTTTGAGTGACCTAGAATTGTTCATTACTCATTTTATTGTGGGATTCTAATTTGGTTTGTGTTTTGGATTCAAAATTTACGTATGTTGTATTTAGAATAAAATTTAAGCTTTTTGTAAAACTATTTGATATTTTGAAAAATATGATTTTTATTTTATAACATCTGTTGATTTTGGTTTTGTTGTTAAAAATTAATTTTGGATGTTTGAAAGTGTTTAGAGAAGGTTTGAAGGAATTAGGGTAAAAACCCCATTCCATCAGCTCTCTGGATAGATAGTTGATGAATGAGAAAAAAATTGAAAAAAAAAACTGTGTGTTTAACGCACACGCGCACGCCAATACTTATTTTCTCCTATTTTTGAGTTTATGGACTCCGATTCACCCACGATTTTTTCCTATACACTCGTAATGGAATACAACATTTCATTAAATTATTTAAAAAAATATACCCATGTTTGATATTGTAACATCCCATTTTCGGAGATGCTACCGGCAGGGAATATGCCATCCTATTTCCCGTGAGCCTCTGACTTTCTGACCATAAATAATACTACCACTCTCATTCCAAACATGAACTCATGCATAGGAACCATCGTCCAACTCAATTACTTAGAATACATATCAAATACTCATTACTGTGTATTCTGTACATTACATATCAAATCTGATGTATGAATTTACTCTGACTCTGACTGTACTATCTCTCTGACTTGACTTGGTGGACCAAACATCCTAGTGATTTACATCAGTATTCATCCTCTCAAGCTCGTCCGCTAGGTAACCTGTAAAACATAAACACTATGAATGGGGGGTTAGATTGTTTGAATGACCTAGTGAGTGGAAAATTGAAAACGAAACAGAAATGCTTATTGAAAATCCAAGATTCTAAAACCAAAACTATTTCAAGGAAATCATCTTTTCTGAAATCTCTTTTCTTATCTGAAAATATTTCTCTTTCTCGAAAACCTTTCTGAAAACTGCTTTTTGTCTGTAAATCTCTGAAATTTTCTTAAAATAGATTCTTTTGAAAACTCTTTCTTAAAACTCTCTTTTCTGAAAATCCGTCTTTCTGAAATATCGGTCTTTGAAAAACTTGACGTATGAGGGAGTTACGTCTCGCCATCCCCCCATACGCCTAATCTGAAAACCATATCTCCAAGTATCTGAAGAAAATCTGACGCGTGGGGGTGTTGCGTATCGTCGTCCCTCATACGTCTAAACTAGTGGTTTTGGGGCATTACGTATCGCCATCCCCCAAGCCACGGAACTGGAGCCAGGTGTGCAAATTCATGCCATTGGGGCGTTACGTATCGCTGTCCCCTAATGCATGCCAATATCTTGTCCCTGAATCTAGGGTCTATGGGCGTTACGTATTGCCATCCCCCTAACCCTGAAATCTAGGATCTACGAGCACTACACATCGATGTCCCCCTAGTTCTACTCTATAGGTGCACATGTCATGTCAGTCAATTCCATTAATCGTCAATTCCATATCTGAGTCAAGTTACATCTAATGTGAGTTTTTCCCTCATGCCTCCAAAACCATGAAATCATGTTTTATAAATCATCACTTTTTAAAACATTGCTCAAATCATTTTTATTCATAAACCTTTTGGAATATAAGCTTGGCTAACGCCCTAAATGCGGGAAAGTAAGTTTCGATTCAAAAATATATAAGTAAATAAGGGCTGAGAAAAGGGTCCACTCACAGATTTGGTATTTGGCTGGTACTACTTCGCTTCATCAAAGAAATTTACGGTTCCTACCGACAATCTATAATCGATAAACATAATTAGAATATAAATCATGGGATATAATTCAAAATGTTTATCACTAGATGATGTATTATATTTGTGACATGATGTAATGTGTAGGTATGCTGATATGAAACCCTTAAAGTACCCTCTAACTCCCTAGGATTAAACTGAAATGGCTAAATTTGATTCTTGAAAAAGGCCATGCGTCGTGATGCCAGAGGTTACACGTCGCGACTCTCACTGGTTCAGACTTGAGGCAGAAGCATTTCCTTGTTGCGCGTTGCGACATTGGGCGTTGAGCATTGCGATGCTCACATAATCAGACTCGAGGTAGAGAGAAACCTTATGGTCCGTGTCACGATACGACACCAAATATTGAGTGTCGTGATGCCCATGTATCCAGAACCAAGGCATAGAGTCTTCCCCTGTTGTGTGTCGCGACACGAGCTTAGTAGCGTCGCGACGCTCGCCCAATTTCAGGGCTGAACATCAACTTTCAATGACCAAGCCCGAAAAGATCTCAACAATATCATTTAAACTTCAACATAATTCAAAACTCACTTCATAACATCAATATAATCCATTATCTAGAATCATTTAAATTAAGAAGTACAATTCCCCATCACATTCTTAAACCCAAAACTTCATTCCATGATAATACCCTCATAACACCTTCAAAAATGCACACTAACCATGCTCTCAATGCTAATTAAACAAGTTCAAATTCTAGGGCATGCAAAGTGCAAATTTGGGTTTTACTTTTTTTGCTCAAACTAAAAAAAAATGAGAAGAATAAAGAATAAAGGAAACTTACCATACTTGAAATAAAACTAAGATGGACCAAAATGACTTGAGAAATGATGACAAATGGGGAATTTGGCATGAGAGAATTTCCACCCTTGTTCTTCACGTTTTTTGGCTTTTGAAAAGAGTTAATTGTGTCCTTTTTATAGAATACTTGGCTGATTTTTTGTAATGAATTGGTTGGCTAGGATTGTGCCACATCATCAAATCTAGGCCATTCTCAAAATTACTGTAGCATCCACAAAAATCTCGATTTTTGACTTATTTCTCATTTGAATCTGGGAAAACATCCAACGTGGAAGTTATATATCTCGGTCTTAATATTTCGATGATATAAAGTTCATAAAAATTGGAGATTGAACGAAAATGTTATGCCCCAGATACTAAAGGTTATTCGGGTTACATTCTTGATTAAATTCCTTATCGGAACTGCGAGGAATTATCGAATTCCCGAAAAGTAATTTTGTGAGCACATACATGATTAAACATGATTTACACCATGTATACTACCGTCCATAGTGTAATAGTCATCATGATTACCAGGTGTTATAAATTCTCCCCCCTTAAATAGGATTCGTCCTCTAATCCCTTCTGATGATGAATTTCTTAGGTCCGTCCTGGTTTAAAGATATCCGGTCCCTGCTACTCTTATCTTTCTTAACTTCTTTTCTACTATTCTGCTCAACAACTCAATACTATGATTTCTGGTAATCTCTTATTTTAGTATACTCTATTTGATTCTTATAGTTGAAAGCTTAACATTTTGGAAGTCCCTTAGGAAACCTTATTTCTCATGTGATAACAAGGGCCATATACTATATATTGTCTACATAAAGGTATAAATCCTTCACGAAACTTATTATTCATGAAATCATCTATATCTCATTCTACACTTCATGGCATCTAATAGATGTGCTAGAAGTCCTCAATCTCTTATAGTCTGAACTTAGGTTTCCTTTGAACCGGTGCCCTCGTGTATTACTTTTTCTGTCTAATATGCTATTACTGTATTTCAAATTTTCTCATTCTTTTTCTTAATAAGTTAATACTTCCTAGGACTTCCCAGACAGTCACCCATCTTGTTATTATTTCTTTTACCCCAACACACTTAACTTGGAAGGTCTTGACCGAATTTGATGCACTAGTGCTAATACGATCGTACCCACAACTACTCTAGTTGAATCCTTAATCTCCAATATGATCACTAAGAAGTATATTCATACCTAAATCATACTGATGTCATGTGAACTTACTGAATATGCATTTGAATTCTTCGTACATAGTGCTCCCACGTCTTTAAGGATACTTGTGTCTCATATAGCTACGTTCCTTCATGTTCTGTCTCTAGGTTCCTTTATGTTCTGTCTTAACTCTGGAATAATTGTATGTAAGGTAATCCTTGACGCTATTGCAACTGATTGTACTTGATACTTCTTCGGTTTCATACGCTCAATTTGATCTTAGCATTCTTCCTCTTAATTTCTCTATTTGACTCTCTTTCTCTCTTGACTAAGTGATGAGCGGAAAATATATCAATATTTACCGCCCCTTTTACTTAATATTTTGTATAGTTTCTTGAGTTTTATGAAAGTTTTGATTTGTTTGTGTTTATTTTGTAGATAAATAAAATATCAGGACTCATTGGAATCAAATCGGGGCTAAAACAGTAAAAAATAGATGAAAAATGGTAAAATATGAAATTTACTATTCACGTGTTGCGACACCCAAACCTCAACGCGTTTTGACTCCGGGCCAATAATTCATCTGCCAACACGCGTCATCGCTTGCGTCATCACTACATCATCACTGTAGCACACATCGCGACGCGCAGGACTTCTGCGTCGCGACACCGACATAATAATTCAGTCTGTCGATAGCCGCCATCTACTATAGCGCGTGTCATGACGCATAAGACTTTGTGCGTCGCGACGCGCACCGTTTTTTGAAGCCTATAAATAGAGGCCTAAATCAGAAGGAAAATTAATATTTTCTTCTGGGGAATTTCTTAGAATACTAAGAATAGAGTATCTTGTTTATTTATTTTCAACTTTCTTGTATTTTCTTTTTAGAAATAAAATTGTGTGTGTTTTTATTTAAGCATGAGTAGGTAACTTCTTTCTGCTGGGGTGAAAGGTGAAGCTTTTATTATGATAATTTAGATTAATCTCCTTATTTATAATATATAAATTATCTTAAAACCATACTTAATTGGATACTGCCTTTTAATTACATTAATTTTAACCTAACTTAATTGGATAACATTTTTATGGTCGGTTGGAATTAATTAAAACCGGACTTAATTGGATACCGCCTATATGGTCGATTGGTAATATAATGCAAATTTATATATTATAATAAGGGAGATTTCTAGATTTGAAATACTAAAAGTGGATCCCCTAACCCCATCATTTTATTTCATTATTGTAATTTTTACTATTTAGCTTTCAACTTGTTTGTATGATGTTTTATTTGTTTATGTCTTTAGTAGTCATAGGTATGTGTTGTAACTAAATACGTTGTCTAGGGTTGTGATGAAAACCAATATCAATGATTTAATAAGTTGACTTTTCTTATGTCTTGTGTGATGTTTTGGTTTATTTATTGAGTCTAGTTCTTAATGCTTCTTATTAATTGTCCACTAATAAGATTGATTAGGTAAACTTAAAATGAACTTGGAAAAGAGATTTTAGGTTTAACCGTAGACTCAATAGCTCACGATCTCACAATCATCTTAGATATTTTCTTCTAGGATAGGAATATACATGTCGGGCGTGGGTAGCCATAATTTGAACTTAAACTTAATGAGTTCGGAGTTTCTTAATTAAAGTAGGAATATAGATAATTGGGTTACTTTGGGTGTTTGCATCTGACCATCGGAAGAGGCTTTTGTATAACTCCGTGTTCCAGGTTAATAAACTGACATATTACACAAGCACAGGATAATCAACTCATCTTTAGAAGAATATTGGTAGGATTCACAACCCTGGATATTTTCATATCATTGTTTAAATCTTAAAACCTACTTTAGTTTTATTTATTTGTTTTAGATTAAATCACCATCCACCCATCAATCAATAATCAACTTAGATACTTGTAGAAATTTAACTTCAATAAATTAATAGCATAGGTATTAAGTCCTTGTGGGACCGATACATTTTATACTACTTGAACGATATGTGCGCTTGCGTAACGTGAGTGATTTCACCGATCACTAAGCCTCAATTGCTTAACAGCTTCGTCCTTCAAATTCTCCTATTTCTGCCAATCTGTAGGGCTTAGGACCTCATAACTCATGGTTAATTTCTTCATATGCTATAAGTTTATCATCACGGTTTCACAATACCTCTTAATTCCCAAAATATTAACTCTTAACATAATTCTGACAGTCTTTCCTAATTGGCTAAAGCCTCTGGAACAACTTACTTAGATTAAGCCTAATTGTACGTATACTTATTCTTACTACGTGTCCTTTACTATTATCGTTGACGCTGGCGACTCAGTCTGGTTAATGTTCACACTCTTTCGTATCTTTTAATTCGTTGCTACTATAAATCTGGTTAACTATCATTTACACTAGCTTGTTCTCTTTGCCTGATTGCACTTAAGAATATCCTACTTTCAGTTATTCCTCTAGTCTTATTCTATCAGGTGTTGTCCTCGTCTTAATAATATCTGTATACCTAGTTTCTTTGGTCGTCCCTATGGTATATCTCAATAAATCTATTTCATGTCATACTTTAACTTATAGGTTATACTCACTACCTCCATTCCATTTCCTATCTGATGGAATTACTGTCTTATTGCGATGCTGAGAAAGATTGTTGTTCCATAGTACTATTAACTTAACCATCGAAAGTCTATCTTAGCACTTATGCACATCTGTCATTGTTTATCTAGTATCTTTTTCTATTGTCCTCTTACCTCGACAGTTCCACCTCCAAATATTTTACTTGTTTTCCTTTATCTTCTTTTATGTTCTATTATATACCTGGAACTTCTGTGGTCTATATCTCTGTCTCCTTATCTTAAGGATATTATCTTTTATATGTCCCTAGTAATGTCTAACGCTGGTTCTTTCGTATTCTGTTATTGTTTGACTAATACTTTCACTCTTCATCGTTTCCTCTAGATATCGTCTCTTTGAAATATTTTACTTAGAACTATTTTCCTCTTCTATTCTGCTCTTGTATTATACGTGCAGGTTCTTATGTTCGGTCTACTTCCATTGCTCATTCACTTGTTTATGGGAGTATCTTGAGGCGAACATCGAGGTCCTTCTTTGCTGCTATTGTTTAACGAGGATTGGGAATGTGGGAATTGGTCCAGAAGCCTTTCCAGTTGTGGTGATCTCACCAACTACCCATGCTGTGGTTGTACTTGCTGCTCATCTATAAGTCTAGGACTCTCGTGCTTACATATCTGGTGTTGGCTTCCACAATAAGGTACTTCTGCTAGGTACTATCTGAAATTCCTTCTTCGACTTTACTCCTGATTCATTTTCTGACTATTGGTCTTATTACCTCTTACTGAGAACCTCCTTATGGGTCATGCTCTTTCAAACTCCCACCATCCTACCTTTGTATTCTTCCAACTAATCTCAGTTTTGTAACCTTCTTAAGTCATTACTCCCCTGGAAGCTCTACATCATCTTTGACAGGTTAGGGGGTCATCACTAATAGTTTTGGTTCGGGTGTTAGTCTCTTACTAGCCTTTCCATTATAATATAATATGGTGAACTTTATGAATCATATCTCTAACTCCTAGGGTCGCCCTCTACATTCCTTACTCTGGATTCTTACTCATTTAAGCCTTTACTTTCTCGAAGGTTATCCGTTCTACAATAGGGCGATTTATTTCTTTTAGATCTGGCTAGACATACCGTGAATTCAATTCACTATATCACGTATAAAATATTACCATCTCATGATTCTTATCTAGGTTTCGTTGAACTCATTGGTTTGACTATCTTGTCGCCCCATAATTTCTATTTGTCCCGTCAGATATCTTTCTTTACTTGTTCAACTTCTTGTTGGGCTCTACGTTGGGGGTGACTATACACTTTCCAAGTTTGGTTAGATATCTGTACACTTACTATAGTCGGGCTACTGGTAGAAAGAATTACTATTCGTTCTGTGGGATCTATATCGAATACTTCATATCTTAAAATTTCTTAACCCTTATTAACCATTCTGGAGTCTCCACTTATGTTGTTGTCTTTGAGCTATGTTAACTATGTTACCGTCTATTCTGAACTTCTTTGTGACTTCTCTTGTTCTTCTATATTATTTCCATATCTCATCTTTTAGCTCTAAGTCATGCTATTGAGGCTAGTGGTGATTCATTCTTTTGAGCTACTTCCTAGATCTCTGCTATTTGCTTTTGCTATAGGATACAGGCCTACAGCTATGTCGTTTAACCTTACTGTTCATACTGGTACTCTTGCTAACTTTCGAATGTCTCCAATCTCATAGGTCTGCCCTTTTTAAACTTTCAAGGATTCCCATTAGCATTAGTCCAATCTATGGGTTCTTACTGGTAATACAAACTTATCCATTTCGACTTGGGTCGGGTTCTTTCTTTTCTATCCTTCAAAACCTCTTTGGTTCTTCTCTGGGTGGTCTATCTTTCAATGTTCTCTATTTCTTGCTAAGGATAAATCATCGTTGAGCTTCTTTACGATTATCTTTATCTAGCCCGGTAAAAGAGTAGGACAAGCTTTTACATCTCATCGGATGTCGACATCATTTTTATTGGTATTCTATATTGTGGTAGAGTCTATTACTTATGTAAGATGGGTATGAAATATGCTCCTTTAAGATAGCTTCCTTATCCGGTATCACTGGGATGTGAGAAGCTGGGTAGATCAGGGCCTTATCTATATCAGATTTCTTGGTTAAGACAACTAATCATTTCTCCTTACGACCTTCATTTCCTCTATCTCTTACAAGTTTGGGTTTGTGGTGTCTAGAAGCCTACATCCTTTGTGGCACTTCGTGTCTATTGGAAACTCTTTGAAAAATCTTGATTTCTTGCTTCTTTTATCTTTCTAAATTTTCTTTATTAATCGAGAAACTTGCTGCCTATACAAGATACTCCATGGCTATTGGATCCGCTTGGAAAATTTTTGTGAGGATGAACAAAATATTTCTTGGAGGGAAGAAACCTTACTTAAGTCTACTCAATATTTTATTCTTACTTAGGCTTACTATATTCTCTTTACTACTACGAGTTCTGGCACTTTCTTTGTTATCTCATTATGTACCTCTACCTCTTAATATCTCTGGTTGCTTGAACATATATGTATCATTCCTTACTTTTCATATAGTTTTCTCTTTCTCTTTTACTCCTCTGGGTGGATATTCTTAGAATTTTACTATCTAGTTTCATAAATTATCTTGAACTTATGCTAATAAACCAGGATGATTACGGAAGGATTTTCGTCTATAACAAAGATCATGGCTACTTTATTAGGAAGAAGATTCAGATAGCTTTGGAAATTTTACTAACCCATCTATAGGACTTGAGGACGTACTCGAGGATTGGATATTGGAGAGGTAATGCCTCGCATATGGGTATCTCGGATATACTACGTATATAAGACCTCAGCACTCCACCCACTGCAGTCACTGACTCTCTATACCATGCTCTGATACCATATTTGTAACATCCCATTTCTGGAGATGCTATCGGCAGGGAATAGGCCCTCATATTTCCCCTGAGCCTCTAACATTCTGACCATAAATAATACTATCACTCTCATTCCAAACATGAACTTATGCATATGGACCATCACCCAACTCAATTACTTAGAATACATATCAAATACTCATTATTGTGTATTCAGTACGTTACACTTATTCTCTTAATATGGACACTTTTGACTTTTACATACACAGATATTTAGTATACATAAATCTGACGCTTGACTTTACTGTGACTCTGACTTTATTCCCTCTCTGACATGACTTGGTGGACCAAACACCCTAATGACTGCCATCAATATCCATCCTCTCGAGCTCATCTTCTGGGAAACCTGTAGAATAGAAACACTGGGAGTGGGGGGTTAGATCGTTTGAACGACATAGTGAGCAGACAGTTGAAAATGAAACTGAAATGCTTATTGAAAATCCAGGATTCTAAAACGAAAATTATTTCAAGGAAATCATATTTTTCTGAAATATCTTTTTCTCAACTGAAAATATTTCTCTTTCTGGAAAATCTTCTGAAAACAGCTTTCTGTCTATAAATCTCTGAACCTTTCATAAAATAGTTTCTTTTGATATATGAATGTTCTTTATCTAACATTCATTATGTTTTAGAGACATATAGAGATGTCTTTAATATAGAGGAAAATACAAGTAAAAGATCTGAATTAAATAATGCAGAATTATGGCATATGAGATTGGGCCACATAAGTGTTAGAAGTCTATGAAAATTGGTTAAGGATGGTTTGATTGAAAATCTTACCTTAGATCTTTATCCAATTTGTGAGTCAAATATCCAAGTGAAAATGAAAAAAGGCCCATTTCCCGGTGTTGGACATCGTGCTGATGATTTATTAGAGCTAATACACGGTGATGTGTGTGGTCCATTAAATCATGCCACTCATGATGGTTCATCATACTTCGTGACTTTCACAGATGATAAGTCAATATATGAATATGTCTATTTAATGAGACATAAATCGGAAACATTTGAAAAGTTCAAAATATTCCGAAACGAAGTAGAAAAAATTGGTAAATTCATCAAGTGTCTTTGATCATATCGAGGCGGTGAATTCATTAGTGACGAATTCAAAAGTTATTTAAGAAATAATATGATTCTCACCCAATATAGCCCACCAGGAACTCCTCAACACAATGATGTATCTGAGTGGAGAAATCTTACTTTATTGGATATGGTATGATCTATGATGAGCTATACAGATCTTCCATATTACCTTTGAGGTTACGCTTTACTTACTATTGCCCACATACTTAGAAGAGTTCCATCAAAAGCTGTTTCTACGACCCCATATCAGATATGGTATGGTAGAAATCCAAGTCTTAGATTTTTAAAGATTTAGGGTTGTCCTGCATATGCTAAAGTTGCGCAGCGGGATAAACTAGTGCCCGAGGGGTACAAGTATAAGTTCGTTAGATATCCTGGAAATTATTTGGGATATCAATTATATGATTCTAAGCAATGAAATGTAATTATTGCTCGTTTTGCCACTTTCTTGAAAAGGAATTTTTGAGAGAAAGTGGGAATTGTAGAAAGATTGAACTTGATGAGTTTGATCCCAACATTAAAGGACCTGCGATGGAACCAAAGATCCAATTAGGTGAATGATTTACAACACAGGTTCTACGTAAGTCGAATAGAATATCAAGGCCTCCTGAGAAACTGTTTTTAACGTCTGATGCGAGCCTTGATATTCTCCTATTTGAGGAAATGGATCCGAATACGTAAAAAGAAGCGATATTGGATTTCGATTAGGGAAAATGGGAGGAAGCCATGAAGTCCGAGATGGATTCTATGCATAACAATCAAGTGTGAGACTTAGTTGAACTTCCTGAATGATTTAAACCTATTAGTTGTAAATGGATTTATAAAAGGAAGCGATGGCTCGATGGAAAGATGGAAACCTTTAAGACCCGACTGGTAGCGAAAGGTTACACTCAACGTCCTGGGATTGACTATGAGAAAATTATTTCACCAATAGCTATGCTAAAATCCACTAGGATTCTTTTAGCCATTACTGCATATCATGACTATGAGATATGACAGATGGATATGAAAATCGCTTTCCTAAATGGATTCTTCAATGAAGATATCTATATGGAACAACTAGTGGGTTTCATATCCAGTGAGACTTCAAACTTGGTTTAGAAACTCTAGAAGTATATTTATGGACTTAAATTAACATCCCGAAGTTGGAATCGTCGTTTTGATGAGATAATTAGATTATCTGGATTCATCAAGAACGAGGAAGAACTGTGTGTTTGCAAGAAAGTTAGTGGGAGCATGATAATATTCTTTATTTTGTATGTAGATGATATCTTTATCATTAGAAATGATATAGGATTGATGCAAAGTGTGAAATCCTACCTTTGCAAGAACTTCTCCATGAAAGACATGGGTGAAGCTTCCTATATACTGGGTATAAGGCTCTATCGGGATAGAGTTAGGAAGCTTATAGGGTTGTCGCAATCGATGTACATAGATATAATGTTAGAAATGTATAGTTTTACCAACTACAAGTCAATAAATCTACCTTTCCGATATGATATACATCTTTCGAAGAAAATGACACCTCAGTCTGAGAAAGAGAGAATTAGAATGTCTAATTTGCCATATTCTTCTTGTATTGGAAACATTATCTATGTTATGCTATGTACAATATCTGATATCAATTTCGGAGTGTTACTCGCCGATATCAATCTGATCTAGATAATGATCATTGGATAGTCGTGAAATATATCCTGAAATATCTTAAGGGTACTAAGGATAAATTTCTCATTTATGGAGAAGATGAACTACAAGTTAAGGGTAATACAGACTCTAACTTTCAGGGAGATCCATAAGATAGAAAGTCTACATCCGGGTACATATTTACACTTAATAGCGTTGCAGTTAGTTGGCGATGTTCAAAGCAAGGCTCAACAGTTTATTTCACTAGTGAGACGAAATTTATAGCTGCTTCAAAAGCTGCTGAAGAAGCTGTCTAGATTAGAAATTTTATCACAGAGCTTGGCATTGTGCCTAGTATTACGAATTTGATCCCATTGTACTATGATAATCGCAAAGCCATTGCACATGCTAAGTATCTGATGGCGCATTCCAAGTCTAAATACGTGGAAAGAAAATATCACGTGATTAGAGATATTATTAAATAAAAAAATATTATGGTCATGAAGGTTCAAGGAATAGACAATATAGCGGACCTGCTTACTAAGGCTTTACCTCCTAATTTATTCGATAAACATGTGGAGGAGATAAGATTGCAGTACCATCTGGAATGGCACTAAGAAAGTGGGAGTTTGTTTTAGTTGGTACTTGGAGCGCAAATCCGAATAATGTATTGTACATTATATTTGATTATTTATTAATAAAATAACTACATATCCATTTCAAACCTTATTAATGTTAATGCCATTATGTATATTAGATTGAATATAAATATACTAAGAATGACATCGACCTTAGAATAGTCATGTAGTAATACTGGACACTGGTGATCCGACATTGTGATAGTATTACTATTATAAACTATTCTTAAAGTAAATATTCATAGTCGTTAGTTTTAGAATACAATCGAATTCCTATAACCTATAAAACTAACACATCTCATATATTGGAATTAGAGTTCCAATGGTTTAACCTGAAGTACCATGAGCAAGGGAAGCTCGTATAGACATGTGGTTATTTGTTGGAGCGAATACTAAATGACTCACATGCGATTCTTAATAGTTGGAAGTTCACACCACCGTCAATAGGAATCTCCTCGAGTCTAGTAGCATATATGATCATTTGACTATAAAATAACATTGATTTTGTATGTAATCCTCCATACTTTGATGTCATTTATGTCAGAGACCTTTCATGGTCTGATCGCTAGATGTTCGTTGGATGTGGACCGATTCACTCGTTAATCAAGTGCGTATCAAGATAGAATTCATCGACCGTATGTGTACCATAAGGGGTTTAAGTATCCATGTGCGTAAGTCACGATTATTAAGACTTTGGCCAAAGTCGATCACCTATGGTGGATCACATATATCAGAAATGGTTTCTGATTAGTTGTAAAGAATCGTGGACATGTCGACATGAGATGTCCGCCTCGGAAACTTGATGGTGTAATCTATGTTTCCTAAGCATAATTTGGATAGCCTAAGACGGAGGGATTGAAAAACATATGTGATGACCTCGACTTGTATGGTTTAGAAAGATTGTTCATGTCCTTTGCAAATTCAGAGGTGGCCTAATTGTGTACATATAAGCTACGCTTATGTGATGAACGTGTCTAGACTTAGAGAGTCCCAGAATATGAAATGTACTTGTTGAGCACTTGGGTAGCCAATTATTTTTTATAATAAATAATACATGATATTACAATTATCAACTAAGAGAATTAAGTGTTATTGGATTACATTGATCATTTACTTTGACCTAATTTGATTAATTGGATTAATCCTAAATTACACAATGGCTTTGTCGTAATTTCATAAATGTTAGTTCCATTTTTCTTGGCAATGCCCGTGACAAAACAAGTTCAATTGAGTTGTAATTTATCTTCTAGTACTTGGAGCAATTGGACTGGTTTTTGGCAAAGCTGAAGCAATTTCGTTAGTGGCGCGTTCACTTTAGCATTTGAACATGTGGCGTTAGTGGCATGTTCTCAATTGGGTTCGAACGAGATTATTCCAGAGAGCCAAACGTTCGAGTCACATTCTTGGTGCGTTAGAACGGGGACATTCCATAGAGAATTGGTTCATGGTACGTTCGAGTGGCGTTCGACCGAGTCTTTCAAGTAGCCGCGTGTTCGTATAGCGTTTGAGCAAATGTTCGAACGCTAGTCGCATCCGAACGCGTTTTTTGTGCCTTTACTCTTTGAAAAACCCTAGTTTTTCATCCTACCTATAAATAGAACATGTAGCCACCATCCCCAATGGTTGAAACACATTTTCCTTGAGCCAAAATCTCTAAAAGCTTTCAACTTCCTTGAATCCACCATTGAAGACTTCTTATCTTCTTCTCTTCTTCATTAATGGTGAGATTCAATCTTTGATAAACCTTCAACACAACCAAACCCAAAATTCCCAATCCTTCAGAGTTCTCAAGGAGAAAGTTTGGTAGTCGGAGTTCCGACGTGCATAAGGATACAATCTACTCAAAGACTTCAGAGGTTCTGAAGAAAATTATGGGTCGCGGGCTTGAGGAGTTGCCTAGAGTTCTTGCAGTATTGAGGTACTTGAGTCGGTGGAGTTGCCACCATAGGTATTGACCATCGATGTAAGTTTTTCTTTATATAGTGGATTGGGCTGGTAGCCGATATACCCGGAGAGTGATTTTTTACTCGCACGAGTTTTCCACTTCGTCACCAAAATTATTGTGTTGATTTTGTGTGATTGATTTAATTTTCCACAATTTATATATCGCATAAAATTTATATTGTGGATTTTATTATTATTGGTTGACATTGTAATTGCCTGTTAAAATTCCATAGTTACAGTAATAAGGACTTGTCTTGTTTGTTGTGTTTAATTCCGCATAGGGTCAGAACCTAGGCTAATCGCGAATTTTCAATTGGTATCAGAGCCTGAACTCGATCTTTGACCCATCAGCTATGGAACGTAGTAAACCCTTAAATTGTCCGCCATTTTTTGATGGCACGGAATATTTACATTGGAAGGTTCGCATGAGAGCGTTCCTTAAGTCCTTAGAGGAGAGGGTCTGGATGACAGTAGAACACGGGTGGAATCCTCCCGTTGTTATAGTTGACGGGGTCTCTTCCCCTAAAGATAAATTGACCTGGACCAAGGATGAATTTGATGCTAGCAATAGGAACAGCAAGACAATTAATGACATATATGGTGTTGTGTGTTCTGCTGAGTTTAGGAGAATCTCAATGTGTGAGATATCCAAGGATGCTTGGGACATCCTGCAGACTGTGTATGGGGGCACATTGTCTGTTAAAAATAATAGACTCCAGAATATTGCTACTAGGTTTAAGGTCGCTAGAATGAAGGATGATGAGTCCTTTGATGAATTTTATGTTAAGATTAATGATATCGTTAACTATAGCTTCAACCTAGGTGAGACTATTCCTACCAGTATGATAGTTAGAAAAATTCTTAGATCCCTGCCTGATGATTTCCTACCAAAAATCACCGTCATCGAGGAAATCAATGACCTCGATCAGCTTAATTTAGAAGATCTCATAGGAAAACTGCAGGTTCATTAGAAGAAACTTCCAGGGTATCAAAAGCCCAAAACTATAGCGATGAAGATCGCGAAGGAAGTTGTTCATGGTTCGTCTAGTGATGAGGATACCCTCACGGATCATGATTTAGCCTTATTTGCTAAAAGGTTTAAGAAATTTCTTAAGCTTAATAAGAGTGGTCGTAGCAGTAACAGAGATAGGTAGGATGTGCCTAAAGAGAGTAGGCATAGTGAGAGAGAGTCTAGAGAGGATATGGATAATAGATCCCATGACGTCCAGTGCTATGAATGTGAAGGGTATGGGCACGTTAGATCTGAGTGTCCCACATACCTTAGGGCTAAAGGAAAGAAAGCCATGGTAGCCTCCCTTAGTGATTCAAAAGGTGATGATTCTCCTAAGAATAAAGGAAATTATATGGCCTTTACTGCTAGTGTGGCTGATGAGAGAGAGATTGTTGTTAATGATGTTGATTCAGAAGTATCTCTTGATGAGTCTATTGATGAGGAATGTCTTCAAGTAGCTTATATTGAAATATTTAATGAGAGTTTAGCTATTAAGAAGACTAATATAGAGGCCAATAAGAGGCTGAAAGGAGTAGAGCTAGAAGAAGAATGAAGCTCAAACTAAATTTGAGCAAAACCTCTTGATAGTAGATGACCTAGAGGATAGGAATAGAGGCCTAGTTGATAGGGTCCAAACTTTAGAGGCTGAACTTGAAAATGCTAGAACTCAGTTGTCTGAATTTTCTAGTGGGAATAAGAAAGTAGACCGTATGCTGGGTATTAGTTTTGAGCCTAATTGTGATAAGGTGTCAACATCTAGAGCAGTGTCTAAACCTCCTAAACATGACTTAGGTAAGAAACCTGTTCAGTGTAGTCATGTGATTCCTCTATTTGTTCCTCGTCCTGTGACCCAACCTCGACCTAAAGGTGATGTGGGTAAACCTCGCTCTCATCCGAGGTTTGTTCCTGTGTGCCATCACTGTGGCAAAATAGGACACATCAGGCCTAAGTGCTTCGTGTTGCACAATCATACGAAGAGGCCTAAGAATGTGTCACTTAGATTTGCTTCTTCAAATCTAGTTTCTCAAGTTTCTGCACTAACAAAACAGACATAATTTATTAGTGAGAAACTTGCTTTGTTGACTGGGAATACTTATGTGGAAGAGGTTCCTAGAAAGGTTTGGGTGAGGAAGCGAGATGACGTCCCATCAACTTCTGTATGTCTTGATCCTTTCAGGCATGAAAAAGAGTGCACTTAGGTGTAACTCTGCTTTCGAAGTTGCATTTATTTTCCCATTGCATGTGTGCGTGTGTTTTATATTTTTGCACGTTTTCTTTCTTTTCATTACATATGGGTGTGTGTGTGTCTTATTTTTGTTACTTCTCCATTGGTATATAGGATGAAAACCCAGACATAAATTTCATAGCCGATTCCGAATGGACGGTAGTATGATATGTACTCGAGATACAACTCCACGTACCATTGGATTTTGACAAGCTGTTTTGTGTCTTTATTTTTTGTGTGTTAAAACTGAAAAATAAAAAAAATGA
This sequence comes from Zanthoxylum bungeanum, assembly GCA_019454045.1. Taxonomy (NCBI): domain Eukaryota; kingdom Viridiplantae; phylum Streptophyta; class Magnoliopsida; order Sapindales; family Rutaceae; genus Zanthoxylum; species Zanthoxylum bungeanum. Next base: position 17,943 of record SKCR01035097.1, read on the forward strand.
AAAAGACCAAAAATATTTTTATGGCTTGTTAGAGCATGAATAGCATGTGTATGTGATCCTGGTATGTAGGATATATGGTTATGCATGTATAATATGCTTATATTTTCTTGATGCTCTATATGCATGTGTGTGTGTGAAAAAACTCTTATTATATCTTGTGTTTGCACCTTACATACACGATTTTATTATGTCAAGGCTTGGTCGCATGCATGAGTTTTTGGACTGGCAATCTAAATTCTACCATACTTTGTTCACTAATAGTGTGAACTTTGACTAGATGACCTTGTTATCCCCTTTGTAAAAGCATAAAGAAATAAAATACAAAAAAAAGGAATTTTCATTAGACTAAAGAGCAAAAGAGCCAATAGGCCAAATTCAAAAGATAAGGGCAAAAACCCTTCACTCGAAAGAGTATTATTTTTGAGCTCATGATATTTATGGGGAAAATAACATAGTGTAGGACACAGATGTTGGACAATGTTGTTCCGGGCTTGCGGCCCGGTTGGGAGTACGGAGTAGCCCACAAGGGACTAAACCGGAGAAATAACATGGAGTCGCCACCCGGTGTGAACCGGGAAAATGATTTAAGGCTGCACTCACCCCTCGCAAGGGAAGACCTCAAACTATTGGGTTCATAATGGTCCCTTACTTATGCCACTTGTAATGATATGATTTGTGGAATAATTTAATCGAATCTACGCAACATATTTCCAAGAGTATTCTACTTTTAAGTTCACATGCATGAAAGTAATCATCATAACGGCAAACATACGATATCACACAATAATCTCATGAACATGTTGAATCATCAAACACGAAAGATAAATAACAACCTAAGCATAAACATAAAGAAACACCTATTGCGAAAGGAGATAACAAGATCATGCATAGAGGAATAACATACTAATGGCTAAATCATGTTTGAGAAACAAGTAACATCCTAACGACCTAATCATGCTTGAACACCATCTCATGAACACATCAAATAGATAAATACGGGGATACAAATAGATGATAATAGGGAAAGTATCAACAATGGAATGATATGATTAATTACATGATACAAGAGAAACCACCCAAGAAGCAATTATGCATGAAATATGATAAAAAGGAATCAGTTCAGTGTATGCGCGTTCGTGTAGCATTTGAAAACGCATTCGAACGGTAAACAGAAGGTTCTCGTTCATGTAGCGTTTGATAACGCGTTCGAACGGGACAAGACCTGATGAAACAAAATACATGCGAGTTCAAGTATCGTTTGTAAATGCGTTCGAATGGGAAATAGAAGGTCTGTGTTCGTATAGCATTTGATAACGCGTTTGAACAGGATAAGACCTGATGAAACGTAATGCATACGAATTCGAGTAGCGTTCGTAGACATGTTCGAACGGGAAACAGAAGGTTCGTGTTCGTATAGCATTCGAGAACGCGTTCGAACGGGACAAAACTTGATTCATGATAGACGACGCAAACACATATACAGATGCACAGTGTAGGACCCCGAGTGCCCGATTGAACTCATTCCCATTCAATTGAGCATACCTCGTCCGGCACGGTAAAACATCGTGGTAAAGGTAGCCCTTTAGGCATTTTCCCTCGAATATAGGACCTTTAATTCACCCTAGTTAGCCCATGTACACTAGAAGGCAATACATGCGTAAATAGAACAATAATATGCAAAGGGTGAATGACATGATAAAAGGCGCGGCGAAACATCGTGGTAAAGGTAGCCCTTTAGGCATTTTCCCCCGAATAGAGGACCTTTAATCCACCCTAGTTAGCCCATGCGCATTACAAAAATAAAGACAACAATGTAGGACTTCATATACTCGATTAAACATATCTCACGTTCAATCCAACACACTTTTTCCGGCGCGGCAAAGTATTGTCGTAAAGGTAGCCTTTTGGACTTTTCTTCTCTCAAATAATGAAACTTTAGACCAACATACTAAGCCCATGAGCATTATATCATCAATACACAAACAAATAATCGTACGGAAATAAAATGGCGAAATAATAAAATGCGAATAATAAACGAATAACATACAAAAGCAAAGTGAAACATATGTCATTTGCTCAAGTGGTATGTGAAGTTGTATCCCAAGTACAGACCGCACTACCGTCCATTCGGATTCGGCTACGGAATTTACGTCTGGTTTTCCATCCTATATACCACGAGAGACGACACATTTTCCCATCCATTTAAGGGTCACAACACACATCCACAAGCCACTCTCATGTGAAGAAAATAAATAAATGACTAATAGAAGTGCCCTCAGGTCTAACCTTTTAAATCGCCTCTCGGACATACGGTACACGATCGTCGGAAGGGTTAGCGCTCCGCAACTCCTTCGGTTCACTGGTCCACTGCTTCCTTACGCTGTTTCGGTTTTTAACCGATGTCTTTACTCTGTTTCATTGATGTTTTTGCTGTTTTGTTTTAGTCATTATTTTTGTTGATTATGGGGCTATTTTATGGTTTCTAGAGGGATTAGGGGCTGTCGTTTTGTGCAGTAATCTTAAGGATTTTAAATTGCAGTTTTTGTTCACCGTTTTGGTGATTTAGGCTACTGTTTTAAGGTATTTGGGCTACTGTTTTTCGATGGATGTAGGGGTTATTTCAAGGGTGATTTTTCGGCTGTAGAGAGTGAGGAAGGAAAAGAGAATTCTTTGTTGCTTATGGCTTGTGTTATGCGTCAATGCTAGGAATTTTTTGTGTGAATGAGCTAGGGTGTGAAAGGGTTGGATTTGTGTCTCTTTTATAGAGAAAGGCTAGGGTTTTCTTTGTTTGAAAAAGAATGAGGTTTGTTAATGAAGGTGATATCTTTTAATTAGTATTTCATAAGGAAACCATCTTTTTAATTAGGGACAAGATTTGTTTAAATTAAGAATAGGTTTATTTGATATATTTAATTAGGCATGAGATTTCTTTTACTTAGGTATGTGATTATTTTGATTGGATTTGATTTAGGATGTGATTTATTCATTTAGGAAGGATATTATTTTAATTTATGACATGTGTTTTAAATATTTTAATTATTTTGGATGGGCTTGGGTGTGAGGCTAGCAGCAAAACCAGAAGTACCGACACTGTTCGAATGCCGATTTGAACGCTGCATAAACGCCCGCAATCTGCTTGACGTTCGAACGTGTTCATGAATGCAGCACGAACAAAATCAGTGAACATGTGAATTGAATCTGATGACATACTTATTCTGAATTTTCCCTTCTGACTTTCGTTTCCCGCGACTTCTGTGACTTAAAAGGTAGTGGCTCCAAATGAGACTCATTAGAGGGACTTATATGCAAAATGCAGTGCCTACAGTCACCCCCACTTTGATGGGACTTATGCAGTGTGTTACAATGACAATCCTATCAAAGTCGTGCAATATATTTTTACTTACCTGGCTCGCCAGCTGCCACGTGACTTGTCTGCTGCCTCGAGCTGAGTTGATGACGCAGTGGACCTCGATCCTGGGATGCATCCCAATAACTGCAATGGACAACGGGGGCCTCGACCTTGGGACACATCCCAATACCGCTGACAAAGTGGGTCACGACCTTGGGATGCATCCCCAAAACTGATGATGCAGTGGACCCCTGTGATGCATCCCAATAAACTGCAACCTGACAACGGGGGCCTCGACCCTGGGACGCATCCCAATACTGCTTACAATATGGGTCACAACTCTGGGACTCATCCCCAAAACTGATGCTGATAATGTGGGTCACGACCCTGGGACTCATCCCCAAAACTGCTGATGATGTGGGTCACGACCATGGGACTCATCCCCAAAACTGATGCTGATGATGTGGGTCACGACCCTGGGACTCATCCCCAAAACTGATATTGATGCTGACGTGGGCCTCGCCCCTGGGACTCTTCCCTAAAATTACTGATGATATGTATGGGCCTCGACCCTGGGACTCATCCCCAAACTGATGCTGACATGGGCCTCGCCCCCAAACTGATGTTTGATGTGGGCCTCGCCCCCAAACTGATGCGGATGTGGGCCTCGACCCTGGGACTCATCCCCCAACTGATGCTGATATGAGCCTCGCCCCCAAACTGATGCGAATGTGGGCCTCAACCCCAAAACTGATGCTGATATGAGCCTCGCCCCCAAACTGATGCGAATGAGGGCCTCAACCCCAAAACTGATGCTTATATGGGCCTCACCCCAAGCTGATACCGATTCATTCTTGAAACTGATGACACTGTACCATTGTTGTTCTGGTTGGCTTGCCTTTGCTGCTTTCTCTTTTTCTTATTTGAAGCCTATTATTACAAAACAGAACAAACACAAAAAGGAATGAAGAATACGTTACATGTATGTATGCATGCATGAATGAGTTTCATATCTCGTTGGGTTAGGTCTTCCGCCAATTCCCCTGGTGACTACTTGGTCTACTATTCATCAGGTAAAATACTGCTTCAATCTGTCTACGTTGATTGGCTCGGTGAACTCGTTCCCTTCCAAGTCTGACAGTCTCACTGCCCAATTTCCCATTACTTTCTGCACTATGTAAGGTCCTTCCCAGTTGGGTCTGAACTTTTCTCTCGGATCCGTCGTCGACGGTCTTGACTGCTTAAGTACCAAATCACCATTTCTGATCTAAGTATGACACACATTCTTATTGAATGCTCAGGCTAGTCTCTTCTGATATATCTGCATATGATGCAAGGACTTCAGCCTCTTTTCATCCAGCAGTGCAAACTGTTCAAATCTCTGTGCGGCCCATTCTTGTTCAGGTAACTCTGTTTCTGCTAATACCCTTAAGGATTGTATCTCAACTTCCACTGGCAGTACTGCTTCCATTCCATAGACCAAAGAGTAAGGCGTGGCTCCTGTTGCTGTTCTTATTGATGTTCTGTACCCCCACAGGGCATACGGTAGCTTGTTAGCCCAATCTTTGTAGTTCTCCATCATCTTGGCTAATATCTTCTTTTCCGTCTTATTGGCTGCCTCAACTGCCCCATTTGCCTGCGGCCGGTAAGGTGGCGACTTGTGATATCATATCCCATATCTCTGTAGCATTGCTTTCATTTCCCCTTGAAATTGAACTATGTTATCTGTCACTACATGATGCGGCATCCCATATAGACATATGACGTTACGAGCTATGAACTTCGCCATCTGCTTTGCCGTGACGTTACGAAATGACTCGGCTTCCACCCATTTTGAGAAGTAGTCCACTGCCACTACTATGAAACGATGTCCATTCGATGCACTCGGTCAAATCTCCCCGATCAAATCAATTCCCCATGTTGAGAAAGGCCATGGCTCTGATAGCCCATGCAACTCTGTGTGCGGCAGATGATTCAAATTACCGTATGCTTGACAATCATGATAATGTTTTACTAGCTTTGCACACTCTGTCTCCATGGTTAACCAGTAGAAACCCCGTCTTACAATCTTACGAGACAAATTCAACCCATTCATATACGGTCCACATACCCCGGCATGTATTTCTTCCATTGCATTCTGAGCCTATTCTTTTCTCAAACACTTCAACTGAACGCCATTTACCTATCTCTTATACAATTCTCCTTTCAAAATCATATACTGAGAGCCAACTTCTGAATGGCTATTCTGTCTTTTCTGCTTGCTCCTTCTGGGAATTCTCTGTATTCCAGATACCTCTGAATGTCATGATACCAAGGTTTACCATCGTCAATCTCCATTTCCAAAACTCTTTCTGTCTCATAGATCGGTTTACTTGTTGTTGTCAGTATCAATGATCTCATTACTAACTTCTCTGGATTTTTCCCAAGTCGCTGCAAATGTAGCTAATGCGTCTGCTATATGATTCTCTTCCCGCGGCAAATGCTGAAACTTACAATCGGGGATAGATTGTGCCAACTTTCTGAGGTGAAAAAGATAAGGTTTCAACCGTTCTTCCTTTAATTCATATTCTCCCTGAATCTGTCGGATTACCAACATCGAATCTCCATAGACCTCCACGCTCTTAGCCTTCAAGGCTATCAGTGCAGTCAATCCAAAAGCACATGCTTCATACTCGGCCATGTTTTTGGTTACCCTAAATGTCAACCTCTTGGCCATAGGCAAGGTTTCCCCTTCGGTGGACACTATCACAATCCTAATTCCAGCTTCTTTGTAATTCACTGCTCCGTCAAAATACATCTTCCATCCCTGAACCGTTATTGCTTGGATCTCTTCATCTGGGAATTCAAACTTATACTGATCCCCTTCAATAGGTTATAATGCCAGGAACTCTGCCACTGCTTGCCCTTTGATTACCTTGGAGGTGAGATACTCAATATCAAACTCAGTCACTAACACTAACCATCTGCCCAACTTCCCCACTAACGAAGGCACTGAATGTAGATATTTCAAAGGATTCTCCTTTGCCACTACCTGGATCTTGTAAGATTGGAAGTAATATCGTAATTCTCTGGATGCCGATACTACTACCAAATAGATCTTCTCTACTTCTTGATAGTGGGCTTCATACGGAAGCATTTTCTTACTGAGATAGTAGACTGCATGCTCTACCCTGGTCTCATCTGCTTGTACCATCATTGCCCCCAGTGCTTCTGATTCTATGGCCAAATATAATATCAAGGGTCTGCTCGGTCTCGGAGGTTTCAATACATGAGGTTTTACCAAGTATTCTCTGATCTTGTCGAAGGCTGTTTGACATTGTTCATTCCATTTCACTGGCTGGTCTTTTCTTAGCAGTTTGAAGATAGGCTCACACACTGATGTCAACTTGGCGATGAACCGACTGATATACTGAATTTTCCCAATGAATGCTCTGACTTCTTTCTCTATCTTTGGTGTTGGCATCTCTGTGATTGCTTTAATCTTCTCTGAGTCTATCTTTATTCCTCTCATTCCCACTGTATGTCCCAACAACTTTCCTGATGTTACCCCAAACACACATTTCTTGGGATTCAGCCGCAAGTTGTATTTGTCAACTCTCTGAATGAACTCTCCAGTGCTTCTATATGCCCAATTCTTCTCTGTCTCTGATTTCACTATCATATCATCCACATATACTTCAATCTCTTTGTGCATCAAATTGTGGAATAATGTAATAGCCATCCGCTGATAAGTAGCTCCTGTATTCTTGAGCCCAAACGGCATTACCTTGTAACAATGTGCCCCACTCGGTGACAAAGGTCATCTTGTGCTTGTCTTCTTCAGCCATGAGAACCTGATTGTACCCTGAAAACCCATCTGCAAATGAATACATGGCAGATAAAGCTGCATTATCAACTAGTACATCAATATGAGGTAAAGGAAAATCATCTTTCGGACAAGCCTTGTTAAGATCTATGTAATCCACACACATTCTGACTTTCCCGTCTTTCTTCGCTACTGGCACAATATTTGCCAACCACTCCGGATATTTCACCACTTCCACATCTATCTATTTCTTGACTTCTTCTCTAACTTTCTCAGCCCACTCTGGTCTTATCCGTCGTAGTTTCTGTTTCATTGGCCTCATATTCGGATAAGTTGGTATTGTATGTTGGTCGATGCTTCTGTCTACCCCAGGCATGTCCTCATAGGACCAAGCAAAGACTTTGGCATATCTGACCAATATTTCTTCTAATTTCTCCCGTTCCTCAGAGGTAACCTCACTTAAAATTAGGATTTCATTGGGACTTTCAGGTGTACCCAAGTTAAATGCAATCGTTTTGGTTGAGCTGATATCAATATACTCAAGTCATGCAAATTGAAAGGAAGAGACTCAGAAAGTAAGCAAAATGATTGTCTTTATTGCTAGCAAATGCATAAGTACACTCAAATAAATCAGGAAGATAAATGTATTCGTCATCCACAGACACTTCATCCTCTGCAACCAGGTTTTCTCAGTTTCTTCATCCTCCCCGATAGTCAGGCTCTCCAATTTCATCAACTATTCTTCCCACTTATCTTCTTCTTTCACAACTTCTTCTCCAGCGGCTCACCCAATATATCTTGGAAGATCTCAAATTCGGGCACCACAATCTCATTAACTTCTATCGGTTCGGGCTCACCTTGATACCCTGAAGCCTCTACAAAGCATTCCATCAATTTCAACCCTTTATTTTTAGCCCTCGACGTTTCCTCATCAGACTTGTACCCCAAACCCCTTCAAGTAGTCTGACCTTTAAAGTTAGGCAATGTTGAACCTTTGCCCGGCTCGAACTTCATCTTTTCCATGATCCTAGCCACCCTAGGATCCACCCACTCCTCAAACTTGGAACTTTTGAAAGGTTGTATTTCCAAAGCGGCCACATCATTATCTACCTCAGCTCAAATGGTGACAATCTTTCCCCCGTATGGGAACTTGATAACCTGATGCAGAGTGGAGGGCACACCCTCAAGCTTATGAAACCAAGGCCTTCCCAATAACAAAGCAAAAGTGGTCGGGATGTCCAGCACTGTGAATTCAACCTCATCTTCAATTGGGTCAACTTTGACCATTGCTGCAAAAGTACCCTCAACTCCCCTCTTACTATCATCATAAGCTTTAATAGTCATACTGGAGGGATCCAGATCTGTTGCCTTCATATCCAATTTTTCCAAAATCTTCAAGGGGCACACATTGATGGAGGAGCCATCATCTACCATCACAAAAGAGGTCTTCTTGCCCCTTACTTCAGCTCTGATGAATAAGGGTCTATTATGATTCCTTCCCTCAGCCGGAAGTTCCTCCTCAGAAAAGGTTATCTGTAAAGCTTCCTTTTGTACTGATCCAACAAACATCGTGGGGTTAGCATCATCTGGCACTACTATCTTGCTCAAGACCTCAACCATATCACGTCTGTGCTCCTGTGATGAACACAACAATTCCCAGATGTTGACCTGTGCCCGTGTCTTTTTCAACTGTTGCAGCACTACATCTTTCTCAGCATTTTCTGTGTTCTTAGCCACTTCTATCCCTTCTGTCAACATTTTTTTACCCTTCTCAGCTGTATCATTGTAGAAGCACCCACTACGTGTCATTCCTCTTACCTCCTCTTCATCACCACTGGAAAATTCTACCCATAAATTCTTCATTTGTTCTGTTTCATCTTCGCTATTGCTATCCCAAATTCCCAGGCAAAAGGCTTGGTGGTCAAAGGATTTGAGGACAAGGCTTTCGAGTAGGCCAGAGTTTATCATATAGGTAGGTGGTGGGACAGAGTTGTAATTTGGTAAGGGATTTCGATGTGTGTTGGGCTGGTCTTTTTCGGGATCAGGTATTTTTTGGGAGTCTATGAGGTCTTGGATTTCATGGCGGAGGCGGGCACAATTGTCAGTGTCATGGCCCTTCTGTTGATGGAAATGGCAATATTGGTTTAGATTAAGATGTGGTGGTGGAGGGTGTGGAAGTGGTTTGGTTTCTAAGGGTTTCAGAAGTCATTGTCTCTTTAATTTCTCCAACACCTTAGACAAGGGTCTTCCTAAGTTGGAAAATCGTCGGTTTCGGATAGCAGCAATTTCAGCGGAAACAGGCTTAGTACCTGATGTTCCCCCAATGAGCCTCATGTTCAGGCCATAGAACTTCTTATTCTCTGCCTCTTCTTCTTCAATATCCATGAAAGTTTCCCTCAACTGTCAATAATCAGTAATCATATAGGTCATTCTCCTCAACTTGCCATAAATCGAGGGCTTGGTGCCCTTGATGATCATTTTAATCTGGTCTTTCTCATAGGGTCGAGTCTGCATTTTCATAAGCTGGCTTCTCCAGCGGTCTACATACTCCTTGAAGCTTTCTTCCAGCTTCTGCTTAGTGTTCTCCAAATCACGGAGTGACAAATCAATTTCTAAATCTGTAACATATTGCTTCAGAAAAGCTTCAGCCAGTCCCTCTGGTCTTCTTAACCTTTCTTTCCAGGCTATGATACCATACTACCGGTGCCCCCTCAAGTGACATTCCAAACATTTTATGCACTGGCACTGTGACAAGCCCACTGAACTCATAACTGAAACATATTGTCGAATATGGACCCTCGGGTCCCCATTCCCATTGAACTTGGCCATATCAGACATCTTGAACTGAGCTGGCAGCTGTTCTTCAAAAGTCATCACTTCATAATCTAACAACTCTTCATATTTTCCCCTCATTTTTTGGGTAACCGTTTCTACCTGATCCCGAAGCTTCTGAAATTCTGCCTGAGACCCAATCATTCTTCCTTTCGCATATTCTTCCATGTCGTCATCAAAAGTGGGGATATCATCCCCAACCCATTCGGAGGCTCCTCACGCCTCACATTCTCAGAATTTCCCCCAGCACGGGGCACATCCATATTAGCCACAGCAGCAGTCAAGGCTTGTAACTGTTCAGTAATCTTGGTGAGACTGTTCTCAAATTGATCCATACGAGATGTTTCATTCTCTGATTCGCTCATGTTTGCTATCGGTCTTTTAACAAGTCTTCCTTTTTCCCTAACCCAACGGATATCTATGATAGCTCTTAAGACACAAGAGAGTTAACATGATGTGTGTATACATGAGATGTATGAGATACATGCGATGTATGGAACATATAAATTGGCCCATTACCATTTTTAAGCATTCAATCACATTGTTGCGTGGTGAAAACTTGTCCCAGTTGAAAAGGCCCAACAAGTTTACACATTTGCGATAACATGACTAAACAACTTCAAATGATAAGGGGCCCAAACACAGGATGGCCCATCGGTATTTTAGAAACTTTTGGCTCAATTGTCATAGGATACGAACTCGTTCCAGTTTAAATGGCCCAACAAGTTCGCATTCCTGACAAGAAGTCCAACTGCTTCCGAATGAGGATGGTCCACAAATACAATCATAAAGAGATAAATCAAGCAGTAATTTCTACAGAGCAGCCCATCGCCATTTCAGAAGCTTTTGGCCCAATTGTAATAGGATACGAACTCGTCCCAGTTTAAATGACCCAACAAGCTCGCATTTTTGAAAAGAAGTCCAACTGCATCCAAATTAGGATGGTCCACAAGCACAAGGAAATAGTTGCTATAGGTCATACAACTCCGGTCTACGTGTGGGTTTCCGGGAGTATAGACAAAGACTCTCGCTGGCGAAGGTGCACCTTTTTTATACCTTACGGTACGTGCCAACGAGTTATGGTGTGTGACTGACTATCAAATGGATTTCCCATTGTAGATTCCCCAGAGGGAGGGCGGAGCGAACTCTCTTAAAAACCCAAGCCTCTTAGGCTCTTATCACTTGGTGACAGGAATAAACAACGAGTCCTCCAAATTAGTCTATCACAGTAGGCTACAAGTACATGATTATCTAGGTGCCTTCGTAGCTTTTCCTTATAGAAAGGTAGTGAATGAGGGAAGACACCAAACCATTACCTAGCCTTAAAAGTGCCTTTGATTAAACCCCTTTCAACCCACGGTAAACATGGTTAATTAAAGCACAAATCACAAACATTACAAGACATTATTTCGGGGCCAATTCTCTATCCCAGTGGAGTCGCCAGACTGTAGGACACAGATGTTGGACGATGCTGATCCGGGCTCGTGGCCCGGTTGGGAGTACGGAGTAGCCCGCGGGGGACTAAACCGAAGAAATAACAAGGAGTCGCCACCCGGTGTGAACCGGGAAAATAATTTAAGGCCGCACTCACCCCTTGCAAGTGAGGACCTCAAACCGTTGGGTTCAGAATGGTCCCTTACTTAGGGATGGCAATTTCCGGATCCGGACCCGGGTCCGGCAGTGGACCCGGAAAAACGCTTCCGGGTCCGGACCCGGGTCTACCCGAGATGGATCCTGGTATACTCGGAACCGGACCCGGGTATCGCAACTCACTATTTTTTTTCTAATTTTTTTTAATTTTTGGTGTATAAAGTACAATAAAGCAGTAGTTAATGACTTATATACTGTCGGCACTATCTCTATATATACTCATATATATTTAAAAATTTTATATGATTTTTAATATATGGTGTAAGTAAATATTGATTTAGTCTTTATCATTTAAATCATTTATATAATTATATATACAGTCCTTTGTTTTAAAAGATACTTAAAATTGGTGTAAATATTCATTTAGTCTCTATCGTTTAAACCAATTATACAATTATATATATAGTCCTTTATTTTTTTAAAAACAAAATACTGAAAATTTCATGTTATGTCAGATTTTGTTAAAATCAGCTTAATGATTGTCCACTTTCAATGTAGAAAATTTCTTGTTATATTTCAGATGTACCACTTTTAACGCAGTACAATATGCTGTTTTTTTTTTAATGTACCGGGTCCCGGGTCCGGAATCAACTGGACCCGGAACCGGACCCGGTACACTGCGGGTCTTCGGAATTTGTACCCGGATCCGCAATTTTTTTTTGGCAGATCCGGGTCTACCCGGACCCGGGTCATCTGGGTCCATGCGGACCCGGGCCGGGTCCGGGTCTATTTGCCATGCCTACCCTTACTTATGCCACTTGTAATGATATGATTTGTGCAATATTTTAATCGAATCTACGCAACATATTTCCAAGAGTATTCTACTTTTAAGTTCACATGCATGAAAGTAATCATCATAACGACAAACATACGATATCAAACAATAATCTCATGAACATGTTGAATCATCAAACACGAAAGATAAATAACAACCTAAGCATAAACATAAAGAAACACCTATTGCGAAAGGAGATAACAAGATCATGCATAGAGGAATAACATACTAATGGCTAAATCATGCTTGAGAAACAAGTAACATCTTAACGACCTAATCATGCTTGAACACCATCTCATGAACACATCAAATAGATAAATATGGGGATACAAATAGATGATAACAGGGAAAATATCAACAATGGAATGGTATGATTAATTACATGATACAAGAGAAACCACCCAAGAAGAAATTATGCATGAAATGTGATGAAAAGGAATCAGTTCAGTGTATGCGCGTTCGTGTAGCGTTTGAAAATGTGATCGAACGGTAAACAGAAGGTTCTCGTTCGTGTAGCGTTTGATAACGCGTTCGAACGGGACAAGACCTGATGAAACAAAATACATGTGTGTTCAAGTAGCGTTCGTAAACGCGTTCGAACGGGAAACAGAAGGTTCGCGTTCATATTGCGTTTGATAACACGTTCAAACGGGACAAGACCTGATGAAACGTAATGCATGCACGTTCGAGTAGCGTTCGTAGACGCGTTCGAATGGGAAACATGAGGTTCGTGTTCATATAGCATTCGAGAACGCATTCGAACGGGACAGAACTTGATGCATGATAGACGACGCAAACACATATAGAGATACACAATGTAGGACCACGAGTGCCCGATTGAACTCATTCTCATTCAATCAAGCATACCTCGTCCGGAACGACAAAACATCGTGGTAAAGGTAGCCCTTTAGGCATTTTCCCTTGAATAGAGGACCTTTAATCCACCCTAGTTAGCCCATGCACACTAGAAGGCAATACATGCGTAAATAGAACAATGATATGCAAAGGGTGAATGACATGATAAAAGGCGCTGCAAAACATCGTCGGAACGGTAGCCCTTTATGCATTTACCCTCGAATAGAGGACCTTTAATCCACCCTAGTTAGTCCATGCGCATTACAAAAATAAAGACAATAATGTAGGACTTTGTATACTCGATTGAACATATCTCACATTCAATCCAACACACTTTGTCCGGCGCAGTAAAGTATTGTCGTAAAGGTAGGCTTTTGGACTTTTCTTCTCTCAAATAGAGAACCTTTAGACCAACATACTAAGCCCATGCGCATTATATCATCAATACACAAACAAATAATCGTATGGAAATTAAATGGCGGAATAATAAAATGCGAATAATAAACAAACAAGATACAAAAGCAAAGTGAAACATGTGCCGTTTGCTCAAGTGGTACGTGGAGTTGTATCCCAAGTACAGACCGCACTACCGTCCATTCAGATTCAGCTACGGAATTTACGTCTAGGTTTCCATCCTATATACCACGAGAGACAACACATTTTCCCATCCATTCAAGGGTCACAACACACATCCACAAGCGACTCTCATGTGAAGAAAATAAAATAAAACAATTAAGAGATGAATAAAATGACTAATAGAAGTGCCTTCATGTCTAACCTTTTAAATCTCCTCTCGGACGTACGGTACACGATCGTCGGAAGGGTTAACACTCCGCAACTCCTCTGATTCACTGGTCCACAGCTTCTTTACGTTGTTTCATTGTTTGGACCACTGTCTTTACTCAGTTTCACTTCTGTTTTTGCTGTTTTGTTTTAGTCACTGTTTTTGTTGATTATGGGGGCTATTTTTTGGTTTCTAGAGGGATTAGGGGCTGCCATTTTGTGCAGTAATCTTAAGGGTTTTAAAGTGCAGTTTTTGTTCACCGTTTTGGTGATTAGGCTACTGTTTTAAGGTATTTGGGCTGCTATTTTTTGGTGGATGTAGGGGTTATTTCAGGGTGATTTTCAGCTGTAGAGAGTGAGGGAGGATAAGAGAATCTTTGTTGCTTATGGCTTGTGTTATACGTCAATGCTAGGAATTTTTTGTGTGAATGAGCTAGGGTGTGAAAGGGTTGGATTTGTGTCTCTTTTATAGACAAAGGCTAGGGTTTTCTTTGTTTGAAAATGAATGAAGTTTGTTAATGAAGGTGATATCTTTTAATTAGTATTTCATAAGGAAACCATCTTTTTAATTAGGGACAAGATTTGTTTAAATTAGGAATATGTTTATTTGATTTATTTAATTAGGCATGAGATTTCTTTTACTTAGGTAGGTGGTTATTTTGATTGGATTTGATTTGGGATGTGATTTATTCAATTTAGGAAGGATATTATTTTAATTTATGACATGTGTTTTAAATATTTTAATTATTTTGGATGGGCTTTGGTGGGCTAATTGGGCTTGGGCGTGAGGCTAGCAGCAAAACCAAAAGTACTGACACCGTTCGAACGCTGATTCAAACAATGTACGAACGCCCGCAATCTTCTTGACGTTCGAACGTGTAGCATGAACGAAAGCAGTGAACATGTGAATTGAATCTGATGACATACTTATTCTGAATTTTCCATTCCGACATTCGTTTCCCGTGACTTCCGTGACTTAAAATGTAGTGTCTCCAAATGAGACTCATCATAGGGACTTATATGCAAAATGCAGTGCCTACACATAGCATCCAACCAATGTCACTTAATTTCAGGTCTTAGTGGTGCTGGTTTGAACATTTATTTTTGTGGACTTGGTTTGTTATTTTTCACGCAAGTGCATGCTATGATTTGGTGTTTATGTCATATGCATAAGTGTTGTATTTAGCGAAATTTAAAATGATGCATATTGTTTCATGTCATAAACAGCTGAATATTGACTGGTTATCATTGTATTTGCTTGTAGTGCTGTTTCAGTCAGTTTTTATAAGCATTTTTTTCTCATGTTGTGCTTGTGTGTGCTCCATGTCATTGCATACCATTTTTGTTACTGTTTTGGGCAGTTTTTGGGGACTGTTTTGTGCAGTTTTTGGGTGTGTTTTCTGGACAATTTTAGGGCTTAAAGGTGCAGTTTGAGGCTTATTTGTGTTGATTTGCTGTGTGCATTAGTGGGGCTGTCAATGGTGATAGTTTTGTGAAAACGTGAGTGGTGCGGCTAGGTGGCAGTGAGGTAGTTGGCGTGAAGGGAGTATGGTGCGCCTAAGGCAATTGGTGAGTGCGGCTAGATGGCAGGTGCGTGAAGGGAGTATGGTGTTGTTGAAGGCAATTGGTGGGCTATGTGATGTGAATTGGCTAATCAGCGTTGGTCAGGCGTGAATAAGGCTTGCGTGTTGAAGGTTCTTGGTGTGTGAAGGTCGTGAGTTGAGGCAGGGCTGTGAACGTGTTTGTGGGGCAGGTTCGTGCGTGAATATGAGGGCTTGGATGTGTGTATCTTGTGTGAATATGTTAGGGTCAAGAAGGGTGGTGAATGGTTCTTTTTATAGGCAAGGGAGGGGTGACTTTCCTTATTGGAATAGGAAATAATCTCCTATTGATAGTGACATCTCTCTAATTGGTATCTCATAAGGAAAAGATCTCCTAATTTAGGATTATGATTGGCTTTGATTAGGAAAGGGATCTATGAGATTTCTTTTAATTAGGAGGGGATTTGACTTGATTTAAGTATGTGTTAAATGTGCATATTCCTAATCTAGAGAGCTATGGGCGTGAATCTTGGTCCATGGGCGTGGGCTTTGGTCCTTTGGGTAGGCTTGGGTGTTTAGGTTTGGTTTATGGTTTGGTGAGTGGTTTATGGGGGTTTTGGGCCGAGGATAAGCTTTGAAACAGAGATCCAACAAGCAACCGAAGCTAAACAACTTGATTAAATCCAACAAAAATTCAATTTTCCAATTTTACCCTTCCAACGTCCGTTTCCCACGGCTTTCACAATCAAAGAGGTAGTGTCTCCATACGAGACTCATCATCGGGACTTACATGCAAAAATACAGTGCCTACAGTACCCACATGGACTTATTATTTCTCTTATCAATATCAAGACTAACCTATTTAACTTAAACTAAATTATTATTTGCGAGAGAGATTGATTAATCTAAAATTAATTGAAAGATTAAATAAAGAACATATAACAATTTTGGAGATAAATTTTATATGCGAGAAGAACCTATGGTTGAAACTTTACCTAAGCAACCAAACTATGAGATCGTGCATTTTTCATTCAATTAGATTGTTGTTATGAATTATTAACCTAGAACGGTAAACTATCTATAAGCCTCTTTGATGGTCAGGTAAATAGATTCGAATTAAACCAATTAACTATATGTCTATGTTAATTAATTTAAACTAAATTCATTAAGGTCAGGTTCTAATATTGGCTACGCATGCCCGGCAGGCATAAATCTATCATGTAAGGAAATCTATTCAAAAGAACTAGATCATGCGCTATTATTCCTACGGCTAACCCAAATTTCTTTCATCGAGTTCCTAAGGATTTACCACGATTATTCTATTGTTGGCCAAATAATAAAATATGCAATCAAACACAGAGAATAATAAACAATCACATAATAAACCCAAAAGATTAAAAATATATAACTTAATTAAATATAATGCTTAAGATCTATTACAACCCTAAATGAATGATTTAGCTACTCATGATAATCAATAAAAACGAGCTAATTATTATTGATACAAAATAAAAACTTATAAAAGATAAACTAGAGAGAAAATGTAAGAAATAACTCTCGTTTGCTACAGCATCAGTTAAAGCACTTGTCCTTACCTTGCTCTAGGCGTCCTTCTATGTTCTAAGACTCCAAAATTGTGTTAAGAGATTTGATTCTAGGTTTTGGGGCGAACTATTGCTTATATAGGAGGTCTGGGAGGAGGGGGGGTCTTTCCTCATTAAAAATCGAGTTCTGGATGAAGTGAAGTCGCGTGTCGCGATGAGCTTCCAGCGTCTAGACACACGAGCTGATTCTGAAATTTGGCCAAATTCTTCTCCGTGTTTGCCGATTCATCCCCGCTAAGTCCGTTTGAGTCGTGATATAATTTTAACCTGCAAAACATACCCTAAACATATCAAATCACTTGTATAACTCAAAATAACACACAAAACATTAAGATAGAGAGATGAGAAATATATATATATATATATATATATATATATATATATATATATATATATATATATATATATATATATATATGAATCATTCATCACACTTGAAATACATATAAAAAAACTGCTAACTATTAGATATTATTTGGTTAAGAGATCGTGAGGCCAGCTAATATTCATTTTGTTAAGAAATTGTGAGGCCGTCTGAAATGTATTGTCAAAAATGTCAAGATTTAATCAACACAAATAAGTAAATAACATGTGATTTGCAGAAGAAACAAAACGAGTATCATCATTATTAATCATGCACACTTTATAAATTCATTAATATTTAAATAATAAAAAAAGAGAAAATTAGTAAGAAACAAAGGAGACTCCTTAAATTAAGAAACCCACAAATTCAAAAAGTAACAAACATCCTAACCATCTGAGAAAAGCAATCAAAGAAAACGAAGAGTGAAGCAAAGAAACTCCAAAGAACAAGGCCAAAAAGGACCTGAATTAAAGCCTGATTAACTTTTTCCCCTATTGTCAAAGTGCAATCCCCTCACGCAAAATAATGGGAAAAAAGCAAAGTAAAAATTAAGATTTTTTTTGAAATTTTTTTTTACCATAACATAAAGACAAGCGAAAGCAGTAAAAATATTGAAAGAAAACAGATTACAGGAGAGACTGAAAAATTATTAGGAGCAAGCATTCTGCTGCTATTGCTGCAAAGTCTAGTCCTCGTTTCTTGTTTCAAGCCAGCTAGCTAGCGTCAATGTATATATAATATATTATTAATATTTATAATAGGGGATTTTCACTTTACCCCTCACTGTTTTTCATATATACCATTTATTCCTATTATTATTATATTACCCTATTATCTCCATTGACCTCATAATTAATACTATCTTACAAATTTTTTTACCCACGTATAATTTTTTATTTTTTTTATTGATATGCTAATTGATAATCTATCAATTTATTATCTATAATTTTATTAATATTTTTATTTTTCAAACAAAAAAATTACAATTACGACAATTTATTATTTATTATACTATAACTATGTAATTTATATTTTTTTTTACATATTTATTGATAATAAATGCTACTACGATGACATAATAATACATTAATTATCATGTCAATAAATTGATATTTAAAGGTAAAATTATATAAAAAATAAAAACCTTATTTTTTTAAGTGGGGGGGTAATAAGGTATCACAAAAATATTAGGGAGGTAAGCGGATATATAATGAAAACAACATGGGCATATATATATATATATATGAGGCATATCCTTTTCGGTAGTTTGATTTTTTAAAAAAAAAGGTTTTGAATATGAATCAATTCAGTGACAAAATTAAGACAATTGAGTCCATTTATATTTATACTCTACGGGTCGGAAATTGGATATAAATTCGAGACTAATTGAGTATTAATTTTTAATATCCAAAATTTCCATATTCAGATCAAGAAATCCCGAACTCAATTCCCAACCAAAATTGCCACGATCAACGATCGGCTGGTTTGAATTTGGATATTCTCTTAATTTTATCTGAATTTAACTTAATGTTACATTCAAAGCAATAAACTATCTACCACTATTACATTGAAAGCAATCAACACCTATTTATTATTATTGTTGATTGAAGTTTTTCTTGTCTGTTGAGAGAGTAGATTTTCCTTCTAAGCTCGGTTACTTTTTTCTTTTTGAAAATTAAGTTCTTAATATACAGGCCGGCTCAACATAATTTTAGGCCTTAGGCGAAATTTCAAAAGTAGTCCTTTTAATTATATTAAAAATTTAATATTTTTTTTTCAAAAAATTATTTACATTATTTTTTGAAGAATCTTTTTTGGTTATATTCAAGATATTATTATGACCAACAACACATTGGTTATATTCGAAATTTGATTGAGATAAGGAGATATACAAAAAATAAATTTTGTGTTTTGCCTATCTTACATTTAAAAAAAAAATAGGAAAAAAAAAAAGAAGATAAATTGTTGACATGGACCTTATCTAAAATGATTTAAGATCCTAAATCATAAATTTTTTCGTAATTTTTTTCCCAAAAGTGAGAACCTTAGGCCAAAGTCAAGGCTAATCCAGAATCGGTTATGGTTGTTGGAGGAAATTTGGCCTTCAAAATGAAGAAATTTCATAAGTAAATCCTAGTGGAATGTAATCCACGTAGTATTCAATTGTAAACAACCTAAAAGATATATAAAAATTCATTTAAGCAATAATATAAATATAAAACAATTTTAATGGGACAATATATTAAAATGGGGCCGTAATTTTAGGAGTGGCCCTAGGGAATTTACGTGATAAATGAATGGTTTGTAGAAATTTTTTAATTTTATAATCTTCAACTTCATTTATAATAAAAAGTTAATTGTCATTTATGAATAAAATTTGAATTTAACAATAAAGTAGGAAGAAATTTGGCATTGATTCGCTTTTTGGTATGTGGAAGGAAAGTAGTAGAAATCATCTCCAAATAAAACGTGTACTCAAGAATATTTGTACTTAACCGACCGAATAAACTTACTTTAATCGAAAGAATCTTAAACCCAAATACCGCCAAAACTTGAGAAGCAAACTTTAGTGGATCGCCTCCCAAAACTTTTTTTTTTTTTTTTTTTTTAAGTTTGGAAGGTTTAACGGTATAGAGGTGAGGATCTCACATTGAGTTATGAGTTCAAATACAAAGGGAGTATTTTTGTAAGAATTTGGGATAGTCGGAGGTTTTATCTGTTCCACTTAAGTCTGAAATTAGTGATTTGACAGTGGAATTTCCAACAATTTCAAAAAAAATATATTTTTTTTAAAATCCTATAAATTTTGTGTTTTTTACAACTAAGTCTTAATTTTTTTTTATATATAATTTAATTTTATAAATGAGTAAGTATTATATCGTTAATCTTAATCTATTAAAAAAAACGTAAAACTTACGGGATGAAAATATTGTAATCTCTATTCTTAAAATTGGTCACACCTATTAATTTTTGAGTTTATATATTAGGAGTAACATGATATGTTACTCAGTTATATGATTAAATTATTTTAAAAAAAAAAAGAGAAAGAGAGATATTTATTAAATATGATAAAATTATAAGAAATCTTCCAATTAGTCCAAATACATAAGATTCTTCTCATTTAATTCACTCACATGTCAAATGACATAAATATATATTGTAAAATAATGTTATTATAAGTTTGTCACTGAAAAACAAAAAATAAAAAAATAAAACATGCTTTTGTTTAATAGAATTGTTTTATGGGTTTTTTTTTCAACTTTAAACTAAAAAATTAAATATATCTCAAAATAATTTTTTATTTTTTAAGAAAAAAATTTATATATTATTTATTTACAAATCATAAGCTTTAAAATAAGTATCATTATCGATATGTTCATACCAAAAATGTTAAAAAATGACTCTTATATTTATAAGTTATCGATCAACCATTTTCAAATATTCATATCTATTCATTCGGATTTCAAATCACAATATTTAAGATATCACATACAGTTAATATTATTAACACATACAACTTTCATCAATAAACTTCTCTTAAATTACGTCTTTTAAAATGTCAAAATTATCTCCAAAATCACTGTGGGGCAACAGCCACAACCCACAATCACAATTATATAATAATACAACCACAATCACATAGTCACCGTCATAGTCACACAATCACATTTACACATACAACTTGATCACAATGTCAATCATATATAATTTTCAGTCACATTTTTCGGTGGTAATACAATTATAAATATTCAATTACATTTTCTTAGTTACAATAACGGTCACATATACAATATTCAATCATATTTCTTAATTACAATTATAGTTATAAATATTCAATCGTAGATACAATGTCAGTCACAATTACAATATCATTTTATATATCTAAAAATATATTTAAACATGTACAATTTTTAAAAATCATGTGAATATCTAATTGTTTACATGAATATTTATCTTAAAAAAAATTGAAGTCCAACCCTAAAAAAACATGCGAATTTTTTTTAAAAAAAATAATGTATTTAAATATATATATAGTTTGAATGAAGATGAGTAAAATATGGAGAAAATCAATTTAGAATTATATTCTCTGCTAAATATGAAGAATCTTATAAAGTTATGACTATTTATAAAAATTATTAGGAGTTTATATTTTTTATGCATTAGTTATAGTTGAAAATGATTTTTTTTTTTTTTTATTTTTTTATATTTCTTTAAAAAAAAAAATTAGGACTTGATTGTAAAAAAAAGTCTGAAAAAATATTATCCCTAAATAAATCAAAACAAAACTCCCCCAGCCGAAAAAAACCCTTAAAAAATTAGTCTCTATTTGATTATATAAACACATCCAATTCATGCTCAGCTATCTCTTTCATGGCTTCAAGTTCTAATATCAGCAACAGCAACAGCAACAGAACCAACACGGCCACCATGACTCAGACAGCGGCGGCTTACGGGTCAGATTCAGCCACCACCTTTGTTCAAGCTGACCCGTCAACTTTCCGACACATAGTTCAAAAATTAACCGGAGCCCCCGACGACCCATCATCCCCAAAACTCCCAGTCACTCACCCAGCAAAACCCATCACCGGCGCCACCAACACCGCCGCCGCCTCCGTTGCTGGAGCTAGCATCGGCCCCAAACGACCCGCATTCAAGCTGCATGAACGCAGGCAAACAGCAAAGAAACTCGAAATCAAACTCAACAACAACACAAACACCTGCAACAGCGTTTACAGCAATGGCGGCTACGAGCTTTGTTTCTACAAACAACAACGTGGTGGTTCGTTTCTCGTGTCTCCGGTATCGACTTTGGAGTTTCTTGCGCAGCGCGTGAGCCCAACTAGGTCTCCACGCGAAGAGTTGTACGCGCGTGGGAAAGAAGAGGAGAGAGCCATTGCTGAGAAAGGATTTTATTTGCATCCAAGTCCATTGAGTACGCCAAGAGGAGGAGCTGAGCCTGAGTTGCTTCCTTTGTTTCCATTAACTTCTCCCAGAAATAATTTTGCTGATAATTCATCTAATTAATAATTAATTAACTAGTCCATTAACTTTAGTATATCTAATTAATATTAATATTTGCTGATAATTCATTCATTAATTTTCATGAATGAATTGTTGTTATTATTAGCTTAATACTAAGTGTTTTCTTGCTCAATTTGGAGTTTTAGTTTTTATTTTTCTTTTATTTTTCTTTTTCATTTTAGTTTTTTAGTTTTTATTAGCAGCCTGATAACGCAGTAATTTTACCAAATTTGCAGGTTGAAAATCATTTTATTATGTTGATCGGTACCTATTCGAGCCATCTCGATGTACCTTATCCTCCCAATAGATTCTTCAGCTTTTTGATGATCAATGTAATTGGATTAGGGTTCTTAATTTCTCATTGACAGTAAATAATAAAAATATAAGAGTAGTTAAAATTATAATTATATATTATCATTAAAAGATAACTAACATATAATCTTTAAAATTTTAGAAATTAGAAGAGTTAAATTACGGAAGATTATTAATTCAAAAAAAAGCTATGTTTCCAACTTTTTTAATATTCTTTCCGTCTCATAAAATTTTTCACACATATTAAAAAAATTAATTAATATAATTAATTTTAGTTATATGTTTTCTAATATATCTAATTTTATTTATTATTTCAAGTATAATTAATTAATGATAGTTTATATTTATTGATAATAAGACACAATAAATATAGAAATATTATACAATTAAAAATTCAATTATATTTTAAAAATAGAAAGTTGATTATAATTTAAGACCCGAATAAAATATATATATATATATATATATATATATATATATTTTGAAGCGATTTAAGGAATAATATATATGATTATATACATCAGTAATGGCATACAAGTTTTTGAGAGTTTATCTTAACATTAAAAAAAAAAAATTATTGACACTTGAATGACGTGGTCAATAGCGTGTAATCCGATGGTTATTGGTTAGTGTGATGTTTGAATTCCTCTCTTTTAAGGTATAAAATAATTCTCCAAAGCTTCAGCTTTTTGAAGAGAATTAGGATATAAATTCTTATTTAATAAAATATTAATCATAATTAATAAAAATAAATTCAACACAAAACTCAATTATTCACCTAAGCAAAGTCCTTTTCAAGAAGGGAATAGCGAGGCGGATTCAGTAGCAGCATTAATGCAATGAAAAGCTGGCAGCCGTTGGATCTTAATGACAGTGTAAAACAAGAAGCAATCGGCCACTTTCTCTCATTAATTATTATTATTATTGTACTGCCATATCAGTGCAGATAAATTATTATTGTATAGCCCCTGCCACAAATCTCTGAGTCTTTTCAGGAGGCGATTTCAAAACCACATCAAATCTTAGCCGTCCATTTTTTTATTCAGTTGGAAAAATCAATAATAACCATCAGGCAGAAAAGAGAAGGAAATCTAGAAAGAGGTTGGAGTGTTGGTAAAGTAACAAACAAGATAGTGGCAGTCGTTGACTTTATTTCAAAGGAGTAATAAGTTTCAAGTATGGCATTGATTGACTTTTTCCAATGGTTTAAAAATTACAAGTTACTTTTTGTATGAGCATTGAGACTACACTTTGACCATTTTCCATACCTTTTTTAATTTTACATGGGATTGGAAATAAAAATTAGAAATCACGATGTTAAAAAGTAATTTTTACACATGATTAATTTTTATTAGTTTTTGTGATTTTTTTATACGTTTATTATTCTTTAAAAATATCTGGGTATCCATTTGCCCTTTCGACTATTTTAACCCCCTTTTTAAACCTAACTCTCTTATTTTGGTTAATATTTGATTTCACATAGGGAAGATTAATTAGGGGTGGCAAAACGAATAAACGAATCGAATTTGTATCGAATCCTAAACGAATCGAATCAAAATATGATGAATTCGTATTCGATTAATTTATTAAACAAATCTTCATATCATAATTCGTATTCGATTCGTTTATTTACAATATTTTTCATAAATATATACATATGAAATATGTGATTAATATAATTACTAAAAATACATCGACAAATATTCGATGATATTATTTTTCT